>JAQIYA010000416.1:0-21033 GCA_034699355.1 Microtritia minima
ATTAAGTTTTACCTTAAACTTTTGTAAGTAAATTTAGCTTCATATAAATTTTTGTTTTATAATTAATATATTTAATTAAACGGGAACTAATTTATTATAATGGTAACGCTTTATATAATAACATAATAATTTAAAAAATAGTTTAAATCATTTCTAAAAGTTAAGATTCTTTAATGAATTTATAATAATTTGCATATTTCCGTTACGATTTATTTTTTTATGAGTTTACATAATAATGATATACAGTATTTTGAATCATATACATAGTGCCCATTATTTTCGATCAACTAAAATATCGGCCAATTTTGGTTAATTATTAAAAAAATTCAAATTTTTCTTTATTTTTGTAAAAGACATGCTTAACGTCTATCTGATTGCTATTGTATTGCTTGATTTAATTGATTAATATTGTGATAAAATTGTGAAGAAATCATATGCGAAATTTTAAAAAAAACTCGAAATAGTCAAGTATACGTGTGACTGAGATTAAGCTGAATTTTAAATTAAATGTATTTTAAGGAATTTTTAAACAAATTAATAAAATCATACAATTTTTAATTTATAATTTAACTCATTAATGAAATGCTAAATGTTTATATCAAATGTCTTTCAATTTCCGAAGTTATCTAACAAATTATACTTTCGGGAATTAACAAATTATGACATAACAGTTAATCTCGCAAATAATTGTATACATGAATTCATGTATACATCTATTTGTAGAGAGTTTTTTAAGACAAAGTCAAAACCATAACTTAAACTTTGAATCTTTACATAACCTAATCTTTAGTTTAGTGCACGTATTTTTTGGTCCACTAAGAATCTATATCTATAATATCCAAGAGTATGTCCGGTTATAGATACGGGTCCCCAATGGCCAGAGGTAACACATGACATATATATTCGTGACCATCATGGTCTGATAGGCGCCGTAGGGGGGGTCGATGTGGTCGGGTGTGTGGCCAGTTCGGGAGGAGCCGAGAGAATGGTCAGAAACCATATCATGTGATATGTCGTTGAACTCAGTTCGACTTATTGAGTCGAATGAGGGGTCTTGGAGTCGAGGGTCGAATTGGGTCGAGGCGTGGCTGTCCATAAGGGGCAGGCAAATATTAGCAGGAGTGTTCATGTAGGGTATCGTTTTACTCGGAATGATGTCTTGAGTCGAATGAGGGGGTCTCGAGTTAAGTTGACCTAATGTTAAGGAGGTATTGATTCTAACGATCGTAAGTGCGTTTCTGTTTGAGGGGGTTTAGGGTTGAGGGTTCTTGAACTCAGAATAATGTACTGAAGAGAATGAAGTGGATTATAACGTGTTCATTGGGAATAAAGTTATTTAATAAAATGTCCGTTTGTCAAAACAGGTGAAACGCTAGTTATTGATATTGATTTAGGCGTACAGTATTAAGTTATTAATAAACACACGGAATAATCGATTAATAGCTTAATCGATCGATGCATTTGTCAACATATTTTGGTCTTTGATCTTACAATATATGTTTGCCATCAAAATGCAACTTAAATGACAAATGTTTTAGTAGTCACTTGTCTTTTTTCAGTCTAATGGATCTGAATATGATTTACATATGAAAAGACAAATTTTGTGTAATTACTGTAAAAACAAAGTTTAAGATCCAACAAAAAATCATTAATACATTATTTAGAATATTAAATACAATTTACTAATATTGAACTATTATTTTGAAGTCAGATTGTAAATAAATTTAATTAGACTGAAATCTTTTATATCTTTTATAATAATAAAGATTTTAAATACCCTAAAAACACGACTATACCCCGCGGGTTATCGAAGATAAAAAGTGAAATATGTAAAAGGTTTCTGCAAAAATTAAGCTTAAAAAGCTTTATTATATTATTTACGTACAAAATAAAAGCCTCATAAGGTTTAATTATATTTGTTTTACATTTATAATATGGTTTTAAGTGCGGGTTAACATTGAGAATTTTATAAGAATTTCTAATTATATAAAATTTTAGAAGCGCGGGGTATACATGGGGTGCGGGGTATTCGTCGTGTGTTTAGGGTATATTATTTATTTTACTATTCATTTGAAAAGATTGAATATAAATTCTTAGAGATTAAAATTTATTATGCTTTACAGTAATTTGTGAAGATATAAATTTTTGCACAAAGTTTCAATCAAAAATAAATTTATTTATTATAAGTTTATATATTTAACAATAATTTAATAACTTCTTAACTTACTTTATAAGCATTTGTCAACATTCAGTATTTTGACCTTAATTTTCTAACATAAAGAACATGTTTGGCATCAAAATAGCATTTTAATATTTTAATATGGCTAGTATTTTGGCGGCCGTTGTCTTTCTGCTTATAATGGGAGGCAGTTTACATCTGCATTACATAAGACAACAAATTTAAAATCATTATAATTTAAAATTTTACCAAAAAAAAACAGTGATTATTATTATTATTATTTGACGAGAAAATATGGTTATTAAAGCGTTTATTTGTTTAAAGTTGAAATACTTAGACTTTAACTAAAAAGTGGATGTTGTGATTGAATTGTCGCACACATATCCTTGATTTTCCAAAGTTTTTTCTGGCGCGAGGTCTGCCATAAGACACAGCGCAAGACACGCATTAACAAAAAACTATTACACTCGTAATTCTGCCCCTAATTATTTTGGCGAATCTAGTTTTACTTCTCAATTGATTCGCGTGTGTGTGTGTGCATAGGTTTAGCGAATTCAAACACCAAATTATAGAAAAAGCTATTTTTATTGAATACGGATATGATTTAAATACGTATCGCCACTGGAAAGCTCAGCTCAAATGTGAAGCACACGTTGAACTCGCTTTAATGCGAACACTTTCATCAAATATCTACGGATAGGTTATCGAGTAAAGCGTATGCGAATAAATACAATATAGAAATGGAAAATCCGTGCGATTTGTTGCTGCACTGGTTTGCAAAAGTGGTTTGACATATATATGCGGATATGTTGATGGATATGTGATCGGCGCTCAACTCAGTCTAGAGTTTGTCGCATCATTTCTATTTAGACATTTCTGCACACTTCTTCTGTGTCTTCATTTGAAAATTGTATTTTTCCAGACATTAACACTTTGATAACATTCTGACCAAAATTATTTGTACAAACAGAAGCCTATTATGAGCGAAACAAAGTGGTTTCGAACATAGCTGTAAGGTTGAAATAATAGTAGCATAAATGCAAATAATATAATTGTACAATTGCTGTTCTGTTCGTGTGCATAATTATGAAATATGTTTCTTTACAAAACAACATTTGAAAAAAGGTGTCTAATTTATTCAGTTTTGGTTACTCTGAACATTGAAACGTATTACAAAAAAGTTTTCATAATGACGTTCTCATTAGGGGAATATCCCGCCTCTTATGCGAGCGAAGGTAAACGAGAGACAACGAGAGACAACCAGTATCTTATTCTCCGCTCTTTACTAAAGGCAATCGTGTTCATTATCTGCTCTCTATGTCTTGAATTATTACGGCTCCGAATGAACACTTAGCCATATATTTCTCCATTTATTTATTGTTATTTATTTGTTTGTTTTATTATCACCATTTTTTAAATGAGGCTTTGTTCGAAAATTAGTATTTTTTGGTTTAATTTCAAATCTGAACGTCTCGAAAATTGTTGTGCGCGTTATGTAATGACGAACTTCGCAAACTATTATTAAGTTTGATTTCAAAGTCGATATCACTTATCAATACATTTGTGCGATATGTGAATGTTATGCATTAATCTTCTACGCGTATAAAATTGGTGTCCGGAAACTGAAAACAACGAAAATTGATTGAACCAAAGTTTGAGCACAATAAAAGTGCTAAATATTGGCTTAATATTGGCGTACGTGCTTAGAAATACGGTCTAATTTTGGTAATAAAAATAATTTCATTTCTCAATAAATATGAGTGAGAATATGTGAAAACATGAAAAGCACTTTTGCCGCAAACAAAATAATCGAGATTATCGTGTATTGAACTGTTTTGAGCTGCTATTAATCTTTTTTGGTCACTCTGTTTATGGGTCAGTGTATACCAGTAAATGTCATAAACTTTTGTGTATACTGTTTGGTCAGTGTTGGCTTACGATGTGCTCGAGTTATTGAAATGGTGGTGAATTAATGGCGTTAAATAGTGATTCAAATATGATTGCGGTAAACGTGAAACAATTGTCGTTTCGTTACGGACGAGTGACGCCATTGACGCGACCGGAAATCGATTGCACGAACCTAACGGTGCCCAAAGGAGTGATCTATGGACTGCTGGGGCCGAGCGGTTGTGGGAAGACTACGCTCTTGAGGTGCATCGTAGGGAGACTGAAGCCTCAAAAGGGATTTGTTCAAGTATTCGACACTAAACCAGGTTATTATAAGAGACTATTTTTTTTTGCATACAAATACTTGTAACTTTAATATGTAAAAATAGCTTTGATGACATTAATATAATTTTTTCTTCAGAGGAAAAAAAGGTTACATTGACTACATTTGACAATAAGTTGCAAATCACTGTATATTAAGTAACATGTTTTGAAATAAACTTTAAGTGTTGGTATAGTTCTATTTAAGTTAAATTGGTTTATATTTATCTCACTGTTTAATGCTTTGAAATATTCTTAATTTAATAATAAAGTATGTTTAATAATTTTATTGTTTAAACACTTTTAATAAATGATTCAATTTAATGTTTTATTTTATTGCATGCAAAGTAGCACAAGATTTTTTAAATATTACTTATAATTAGTTTTTGAGAGAAAAAAATACCTTCGATATGCAGTACTGTATATATTTTATATAAATAAATCACGTAAAATGATTGATAAACATTAAAGTAGAAGATTTTTGCAATCCGTAATAAAATATTAAGCAATCGGTGTTAAATTATTATAAATTTTTAAGACAGTAGTAATAAAAACTGAATTTATTAATAAATTAATACGTAGTTAATAATTATTTATTGGGCTCGTGTTTTGAAATTTATTTTTTAACGATATTTTACTGAAGAGTATTACTAATTAGAAAGATTGATGATTTACATCATTTTTATTTAAAAATTAAAAATATATTTTAATATTAATTCGGATAATAAGTTCTAATATTTAAATTAAAAACAAATTTTCGTAAAAAATCAATCAAATTTTTAATGATTATTGATTTAGACAACTAATTTAATTTATAGTATAATTTAATTAATTAAAATTAATATTTTCTCATAATGTGTAAATGAACATCAATATATTGCAATTATATGATTATATGATAAATAAAAAATAACATAATTTGAAGGTTAAATAATTTAACATTCTTTATATCACAAGTTTTAAGGTCTAAAGAGAAAATCTATTAATCCCTATAGAGTTTCAAAGCATCATTTAAAAAATAATAAACCGTTTAACAATATTTAAATATTAGTTCCGGACTAATTAACCTAAATTTGATTTATGGCGTGTATTTATTACTCTATATTAATCACCCCAAAAAAACAATATGATTATTAGAATTAATAAATATTTTACATCACTAAACATTAATTATTAATTGTTATTTAATTTACATTAAAATTATTAAATATAACTCCACTCGAATTATTATAAACTAAATCTAAACGAAATATTATAAATGCTAATCATCAGTATATAATCTAATATTATATTAATACATATATTATATCCGGTGATAAAAGGCATAAATTTAATAGCTATTTCGATTTTAATTTTTAAAATGTTCATATTTGAGGTGATAAAAGTAATAACAAGCATACAAACTCGAAAATCTCACAAAATCTCACAAAATCCAAGTTTATTTTCAGTAACTTATATAATTAATACAGTTTTACTAATATGATTAAAAACATTTAATGCAATTAATTTTTATTCGGAAAACCTGTTTAGTATATCTAAAATTAATTCCGATAGTTTAAATACCAACCTTATGCCTGTAGAATGATTGTGAAATTTTTAATAAAATTTCAGTTTTCACATTAAAGACATCAATATTTATTTCATGCAATCACTTAATCATTTATTTTAAATTTGATAAAATGTAAATGAATCTTAAAAAAAAATTCTTTTTTATAAAAAAATAAAAATAAATCAGTATAAAGCAAAATTTAAATTAACTTTAGAGTGTACTGTTAATTAAATGTAATTATTTTTACATTATTTCTTTTGCTTAAAATTTTCTTTTCTAAGAATATTGCGGTAAAAGTATTAATAATTATAATGCTAGACTTCTATAGTTCTTGCTTTAAAAATACATGAAATTAATAAATAGAGAAAAGTTTTCATTTAATTAGAATTAAAATTTAAAATTAAAATTAGAAACTAGAAAAATAGAAAATTTAATTAAATTTATTTACAATTAATTAAAATATACTAATTTTTATTTTTATAAGTCATTTAAATTATTTGAAACTAAATGGTGCGTGTTATGTAAGGAGAATTTTCTTTGATAGATTTTAATCAAACAATTGGGTTTGTTGTAAATTTGGTGTAATGAAATTTTCTAAACTAATTCTACCTAATTTAAAATATAATATAAAATATAAAATAAAAATGTTTGTGAAATTTTTAAAATTTTTTAAAGTATTATATTTCTGAAAATCGGATTTTAAAAACAGGATTTTTCAGGAATCACAGGATATTCCATATTTTATTTTAGCTCTATTTTTTGAATATTTATTCACTCAGAAAATGTAAAGTTTGTAATTAATTAAATATTTATAAGTTCTCTTTAAATTACTTATTGTGCGCTAATATGATCAGATTTTAACACAAATTTTATTATTCCATGTTTATCTTAAATTAGGTATCAAATATTTATTATTTTATGTAAGCGTTCTTTTCAATATAAAAAACTAATATTAGTTTTTAATAATTTTCGATTTATAGTTTAATAAATGATTTTAATTGTTATTAAATTAAGAAATATTTTATTCAATAAATAAAAATTTACTTATGTTTTAAGCAAAAACAAAAATTATTTAAATAAAATTTTTTAATGTATATTTTTTTATTTTATTCTTTTAATAAATATATAGTGATTTGTTTAATATAAATGTCAGTTAAAATATCTAACAAAAAAAATTGATATAAACTTTAATTAAAGGTAAAACTGGTTTTAAATTATATATTTAAACTCACTGTATTATCATTTTATCATATTCTACATATGTCTGAAATAAAATGAATTAACATAAAACACTATAATTATTAAAGATTTCTACACATTTTGTTATTTAAAAAGTATTGAATATACATGTATTTTACGCATATATTAATTTTTGTTAATTATGAATTATATTTTTCTAAATCGCATTAAAAATTAATAAATTTATAACAAAATTTAATGACAAAATCATGTTTGAAAATAATTTTTTATAAAATCAAATGATTTAATTTCTGAGAATTTGTTACGCTATTTCTCCGAAATGATTACATCCAATGTCTACTTTGGTTCATCTATTACGCCTTTTAGGATATAATTAAATGTGCACAATCTTATACATGTATGTTCGTGTATCTCTAGTCAGTACAAAGTTTATAGTCGAACAGAAAAACAGACATATTATGAAATATTTGACATTTAATATGCATCTCTTGAAATTTTTAAAATTCATAGTTTATTAAATTATCGTTCAGTATTTGATTGATATAATTTTTAAAAATGGTTAACTTTGATTGTTAAAAAACATAATCAACAATTAATAATAGATAACTTCAATATTTAAATGAATTTTACCATTTATACTATTTCACGAATAATCAAAACAAGTTTACCGCTTCTCATAAATACCTATTATTCTTGAAGCGTATAATATCAATATTTATTAATTAATATTTATTTATCATAAGCTACATTTTTTAAATTTTTCTTAAGTCCACCCATTATTTGTTTAGCAGTATTTTACAACTTATTTTTGAAGAATTGAAAATCGTCTTAAACCTAATAACTTTTATTTGGGTTATATATTTATTTATTCAGATCCTTTAGTTTATGCTTCTATAGTGATTCGAGTTATTGAATGATATTTAATTTCTTCTTCATTAAAATGTTTAATTGACAAACCACTTGTTAATTTGTTAGTAGTAAAAGTACATTTTAAACAAAAGTAGATTAAATAGTTATTCATTTATTTAGAAAATCAGCACAAATCAAAACGTTCTCATTATTTTTTTTAAAGAATAATAGAATACTTATGTATTAAATAATGAGAAACTTATTTGGAAATAGATGTCATCAATATATCAGTTTGGATATATCGTGAATGGGATTCTCGTTTTTATTGTTGTCAACTTTCATTTTTGTTTAAGCCATAAAATTTTATTGATATACCGTTATGCGATGTTAGCTAATATTTGATTTATTATGAGATAACGCCATCTGAATAAATAAATGCATTTAAATATTTATTTTATGAAAATTTGCGTTTAATGAATTGCGAATAAAAAATAACATAGCATTAATTTAAATTTTTAAAGTAATTCATTCATACAAAGTCAGTTAGAATAATATAATTCTTGTCACATAAGAAATAGTGTTAGTCTGTGTGTAAGTTTCCAACAATGTATTTTTATTGTTGAGTTAAATTTTTAAAATAAATTTTAAAATAATTTTTAAACTGTAGAATAAAACTGATTTTTAATTTTAATTGTTGTCTAAATTAAAAACAAAGCATTATTCAACAATAAGAGAGAGAATTATATTTAATAAAATAATAACTTTTTATAGCGGCGAAGCCGAGGAAACAATGACTAGTATTTTAAATATAAATTATGATTTTAAAGAAGTTATTTTATTGTTAAATAATTATCTTAATAAAGCTATATCTGAACGCATGTGTTTACGCGTTAACGTATACGTGTTTTTTATTTAACAGTATTTTATTAATTTACTATTGACTTAGTCTTGATCTTCATAATACTAATCCAATCAAATAATTAAAAACTTTTCCAACTCGAGTGGAAAATGTTCTTAAAATTAGAGATACAGACACGGATAAGTTTGTTTATAATTTTATTTCAAAAAATTCAAAAAATTTCAATAAATATTGTATTTATTTTCTATTCATAAAAATTAAATAATAATTATAATAATGCAATTCTGCAAATGTTGATTCCATAACTATATCTTTGTTACTGTGATCAGCAATTTAAAAATATTCATCATATTTTAATTTTAAATTTGATGTTTTGTTGATTCGACGTGACAATTATTGAATTAATATCCTGAATAATATTTATTATATTTATAATGTTTAATCAATTTGATGCTATAAAAATTGATCACCAAATTTATATTAAGATAATTGTAATTGTAACCGATTGTAACCGAAAATTCTTATTACATCCCAATACGAATTTTCGGACTTTCACTTTTCTAGTATCTAAAAAATGTTTAATCTCGATTCAATCTTGTTTAATATAATTATAATACACGCAAATAATATAATTACATAATAATAAAATGATTGCACTGCGAATAAATTGGTATCGACTAATTATTAAAGTAAATTGCAAATATAAAGTTTAGTGGACCAAACAAAAAAGATCTGATCATATATTTGAATTAATTACGAGTAGTAACAATTAGTTAATTGTTATATAACTGTATAACATTTACTTGTATAAGAACTTTTAAATGCAACTGTAGAGTTACTCTAATGAAGAAATCCAGTTAATATCACGAGGAAGTATTCGAAATAAATATAACAATTATTTCATTAAAGTAATAATTTTTATATTAGTTTTAAAACAGACAACCATTCTATATATCTTCAGAGAAAGGAAATAGGAGTTACTCCGAAAAATAATGATTAACCTCACTAAGGATATAAGTTTGACGAATTTTATTTAAAATTAATTTGGCATATCTTTTAAACTTTGTTAATAAACTTAGCGTCAAATTTAATATATTAAATCATTAAATCAGTTGGTTTAAACTAATTAAGAATAACCTTGTTTTACAATTACATTAATAGTATTGAATAGACTAAATTCAGCATTAAAATAAATAGTTGAGTAAACATAATAAGTTTAACGTTATAAGTTATAACTGAATAAATATAAAATTATATTGAAAATAAACAATAAATACTGGTAACTTTTAATTCTTTATTATACAAATTAATAGGTAAAACTAAAGTTACAAATTTAATTTGTAAAGCAGTTCTCACAGATTTTCCTAAAATTTTAGTAAATTTACACGTTTTGAAAGAATATATCAAAATTTAATTCCAATTTTAATATTATATTTTAACTTAATTAAACAAAAATTCTAACAATAATATAACAATAAATAATATAATTTAATACTTAAAATCTTAAAAATTTATTATCCTTAATAAAAATTGAAAATTAAATATGTTATCAAAATTTAAATTTAAACAGTAGAAAGATATACGGAAACAATTTTCTATGGAAGTAGTACTGTAGAGGTCACTTAATCATAATTATTAATTTATTGTTATAGATTTTAATTTCTATTTTTTTCTTAAAAAATAAATATAAACTAATTATAATAATTAATTTTAAAAAATAAGTCAATTGTCAAAAATTAATTATCTTTATTTAATAATATTTATCTCATTATTAGGAATACCTTCTACTTATCAGATCTCTATCTTATCAGATTAATTGTTTATTAATCACTTTAGTTATTATATTTTAAAATTAATTATATAAAATATAATAACTTTGTATTTAATTATATAATTATTAATAATAATCGAATAAAAGAGTATAATTGAAATAACTACATAAATCACTGTTTATTATAATTCAATTTAATTAATTATTTAATTATTGTAATAAATGTATATTGAATTTTTATCATAATTTATTATGATTTAATTCTGAGCAAAATTTAGTATTAAGATATAACCAGAAATTATCTCGAAAATTCATTAACAAACTAAAGAATTAGAAATCAACAGCTATGATATTTGCTTATAAAATTATCTTTCTATTTAATAATTAATCCATCAATTCATAACTTTGCAAGAATAATAAATTTAATTTAATTTAAAATATGTTACTTGATAAGTGTGATGACTTAAACATGACTTTTAAACTTTTATTAAAAAAAACTTTAATTTTAAAATTATGCGTTTTACTAATAACTCAATGTAAATAAAAATTAATTCATAGTTTTATTCAAATATATGATATATTTTACAACTTAATTTTGATTAATTTAAATTTGACATCTATTAAATCAGATGAGATTTGACTTATTTGTTTAGATAAGATTAGATTAAGTCAGATTCATGCCGCTATTTCACATTTAATCCTATGACGATAACGTGTAAACTAAAGGAAACAATTTATGTTGATTTTTATACGTTATCAATTCTAAATAAACATTTTATCTTTACATGAAATTTTGTAAACTTAATCCTACTTTAATTCAGAACAAACTAATTTGAAGATTTGCATAAATTAGTTACAGTAATATTTCAATTTCATAACTTTATGATATCTCGCAGTGCTTGAAATATAGATTAAAATTTAAATATTTATTTATGTATTTATTTAGGAATTTAAATAATATTACATATGTTGGCGCCGCTACCGTAGCGCCACTTAAATAGTTAAATAAAAAAGTACACGTATTTACAATTATGAGTCAACACTATTGCATAGCCTTAAAAATTCTCTTTGCCATCATATTCATACGATTCATATTCTTATCATAAAACATATATTTATGATTAAAACATTTTGCAATATATAATTTATATTTAATTATTCTATAAAATATTAACATATTTGCACGATATTTTAAACATATTAATATAATAACGTTCTATTTTACATTAATAAAAGTTTAATTAATAATTAGGGTCAAGAGAAAGTGGAATTCCCGGACCTGGTATTGGATATATGCCTCAAGAATTAGCATTGATATCGCAATTTACAATCAAAGAAACGCTTCAATATTACGCTGGTTTTTGTAATAAAAACAAAGCTTTAATTAATAAGAGAATGCAATTTTTGCTAGAATTACTTGATTTAATTGATTTGGAAAATAAATATGTGGACAATTTATCGGGCGGTCAAAAGCGAAGAGTCTCTTTAGCTATTGCTTTAATCAATAATCCTCCCCTTTTAATACTCGATGAGCCAACTGTTGGTGTGGATCCGATTTTGAGAGAAACAATTTGGAATTATTTAGTTAATATAAGCAAGAAGAGTATTACGGTAGGCATATATGTTTTCATTTAAATTTGTGCCTATTTTAAATAAATTGTTAAATTAAAATACTAAATCTTATAATTAACATATACATGTATTTATCTTAGAATAGCTTTGTAAGTAATTCCTAAAATAAAGTTTATATAAATTAAATATTAAAATCATAAACAAGCAAAAATTCTTCAACATTGATTTACATTTTAAAAATTATTTAATAAACTATTGACACTAAATCTTTTAGGTTATAGTAACAACTCATTATATAGAAGAAGCTCGAAGTGCAGACTTGGTTGGATTTATGAGATCAGGACACATATTAGCTGAAGGTAATCCACAGAATTTAATGGACAATTATTGTGTCACAAATATGGAACAATTATTTTTAATACTTTCGCGAAAAGAAGAAATGGCCAAACATTTGCATAATCGCACCGCAATTAATTTAAACAATAAATCAGATTTTAATGATAATTCAAACAAAAAATCACATCAAAACTTCGCGTTTGTCTTACACGACGAGAAGCAAAGCAAAATATTATGCAATGGAAGTAAAGATTTTAAATCAGCAAATGATTATAATATAGAAGTTTACACTCAAATAGAACCAGAAATAGAGATTAAAAATCCTATAGAAATCAACAGCACTAATGAATTAATAAATTTCAAAAACCATAGCAAAGTGGGAACGATTGACCGAATTGGTGTGCTATGCAATAAAAACCGTTTGCGGTTATTTCGTCGCATACCTGAATTAATTATAACCATGTTATTACCAGCTCTAGAAGTGGCGCTCTTTTGTCTATGTATGGGACGCGATCCGACCAACGTTCAAATGGCTGTTAGTAATCAAGAATTCCCGCCATTTTTAAGTCAGATATTCTTGCAATCAATTGATAACAATTTTATTTCAATCAAATACTTTCCCACCCATGAAGAGGCTATTGATTCAGTCAGAGAGGCTGAAACCTACTCAGCGATGATAATATCCGAAAATTTTTCTCTCGCTTTAAACCGATTGTACAGGTATTCGGACTCTGAAATTGCGAGCAGTATTGACAACAAAACTATAGACGAGAGTACTATCAAAATATATTACGACGCATCAAATGCGTTACATGTCAACGTTATTCGCCGGGAAATATTGAGTGCAGTGTTTAAGTTTGCCGAAACAGTTTCCTACACTATTGGGCAGGACTTCTCTAGATTTAAATTGCCGGTCAAGTTTGAACAGCCTATATATGGTCGCGAAAAGGCCGATATGATTGAATTTGTTGGACCCGGACTTATGGTGTTTATTGTATTCTTCGCAACCATGTCTATCACTAGTATGGCTTTTTTGTCTGAAAGACGTGAAGGTAACTAATTTCAGTATAATTAACTATCAAAAATTTCTCTAATAAAAATTTAATTCCAAACTTCCATATAATATTATATAAAGTAGAAAATTCCACCCAAAGAAATATAAATATTGAAATAAAAATAATTGTTATAAATTGAGTTATGTTACATATGATGTTATAGATAAAAATTTATATGAGCAATAGAAAGGGGAAATAAAAGTGAATCAATTCAGAATAAATATTAGTTAATTTAATGGCATTAATTCAGAAAGTAATAATTTAAAATTAGATTATGCGTAAATGTAACGATAGGAAACTCCCCAAAAAATTGTTTCAGTAGTATTAGTACTACTCTGTATGATATATTAATAAATTTTAAAAATCTTATAAAAATCAAAATTTTAGATTAAATTTTACTTTAGGCTAATATTTTTTTTTTTGTATAATAACATAATTACATTATACTTTCATGTTAAAAATTTTTGCAAAAATCCTATTTATAAAATAATTCTCAATACGAAATAACTAAATAAAGTTTGAAATAAATATATTTAAGGCACATTAGAGCGTTCAATGATCTCTGGCGTGACATCAACCGAATTTATTATCTCGCAAATAATCAATATCACTCTACTACTGATAACTCAGATCGCTTTGACCGTTATTATGGGCTTTTGGATATTTGAATTTCCAATGAATGGCTCGTATATTCTTGTTGTTTTAATGATGTTTCTTCAGGGAGTTTGTGGTGAGTAATCAATTTTAGTTTAACGCGATCTTTCCCAATGAAAAATATTATTTTCCCGTTCTCATCATTTTGATAAAGTGTGAACAGTTAGATGTGGTAATATCTTGAAAGGTTAATCTTAATTAACTCTCATATCATTATCAATTAATATAAAAATTACAAATAATAATTAACATGATTAAAGTAACTTGATTTACCATTAAAGGATTTAAAACTTTTCATTTGTTTATTTTCTTGTTTTTTAATTCCACCCGAAGCTAACCTAAACTAAAACGAAATTCTCTTACAACTAAAACTGATACTATTTTGTTGATAAGTTAAGTTGAGTTTAGCTTTAGTCTAGAAAAAATTCAATTATTTATTATTATTATTTGTTCTAAATTTAATATAATTTTTGCGGATTTATTCTAATTTATTCGTCATCAGGAATAGAAAGGAAAAGCTGTCTGATATAAATTTACACCACTTACATAATAAGGCGCCTCAAGATATTATATCTTAAAGCACCTCATTTTCCCTTTCTATGCTGAAATTACAGTTCTATTATATAATTGGAAACTTTTTTAAAGGATCTATTTTTTTAAGTTACCGAAAATTTTAAGACTCAATGACTATAATTGACATTTAAATTGTTATCAATGCGAGCATAAAATACTTAGTAGATATAAGGGAAGCACATTAGCAAAACAAGTAGAAATGTAAGGCCAGTTTGCATGTTTGAGCGACACCTCATTACATGAAGAATATTCTCTATTAATTTATCATATGAAATGACGAGAATTTTCAAAATTTGTTAATCAATATTTATTGTTAATTAAACCAGGAATGTGTTACGGACTAATGCTGTCGTCGATCTGTACGCACGAAATCACGGCACTACTGTTAGGCGCCGGCTCTTTACTACCGTTTTGTTTCATAACCGGTATTTTCTGGCCAATCGACACAATGACACCTTTGCTTCGTTATATCAGTCTTCTTATGCCTCAAACCAAACCAATGGAGTCTTTTCGGCATATATTGATTCGAGGCTTTGATTTACGCAAACCGAGCGTCTTATATGGTTATTTGATTACTGGTGGTTGGATTGCGTTCTTTCTAATCGCCGCTATTGTGATATTTAGGCTCAGATGAACTTTAACTTTTTTTTTATATACATAGCCTTATTATATAATTATTATAAGTATTTTATTGTTTAAATATGTGTTAAATAAATAATTCTCATTTTAAGACTTGATTAAATTTTATATTTTGTAAAGACCTTTGTCTTAATTAAGGTTAGCGCTCAAAATTATTATTATATTCATCATTTGAAACGTTTACTTTGACATACATGTATTTTGTACGCAGAATTAATTTGACAAAAAAAAACAATAAACAGTATTTCAAAAATATATTTACCCAGTTATAGTAAAAAAGTAGTCACATTATGGTATTAAAGTTAATTTCAAAAACAACTCATTTTAAATCATCATATTGTTATATACTCATGTATATCGAGAGGTGAAGAAAAATGGCAAATATTAAATGAATTCGATATCAAAGTATAATTAATTTCTTTAAAAATTGATTACAATAAATAATTAATAGATTATACATCATAAGATAATGTACAAGTATGAACAAAATAAAAATAAAAATACCTATCTTAAAATTTTAAGTGTATAAGTTTGCATGAATTAAAAAATAACATTAGTATTTTGCAACATTATATCGTTAATATTTTATTTTATTACTTACTAACAAAAACTTTAATTAATCACAGAAGCCTACGTGTCACCATCTATGTCACTATCTATGAACTGTGCTTTTCAAAAGTTTGTTTTTAAACTTCTTTAATAATTAGTGTTGTCTCGGTTGACATTAAGTCTACAAATCACGAGTAAATTATTGCGGATTGTATATAAGGGTAGTGTTCGTGAACGAGCTTTGCTTTTCAGCCGACGAGTATGTTTTCAAAACTAATGTGAAGATTCTATTGTTAAAAGGTGTTAAATTTTTAACCATTTAAATACAATTTAAATAATTGTAATTTTTGCACTTAAATTGTAAATTTAATAAGTTTATTATATGTTTTATTTTATAACTAAATTAAAATAAATTACAAAATTTAAAGTTTAGTATTTTAAAAGTAAATATTAAATAAAATCAGTAGTAAATGCTTGAATTGATTAAAAGGTGATTTAACTTTTGCAAAACTATTGGAGCATAAACTGTATGTTTCGATGAGCTATTTTTTTCTCGAATCACTATCAATTTCATAAATATTTTATTTATTGTCTGAGTTTTTTTTAAAGTTCTTTTATTTGTCTTAATTTAATTTTTTTTAATATGTAAGAAATATGATATAAATTTACATAAATTTAAATGTTAAATATTAACATTAATAACAAAACGCACAAAATTTTACTCTTTATATTATTGAGCAAAATCGGTAGAAACCATAACATGGGATATATTGTTGAACTCAGTTCAACGTATTGAATGATGGGGACAAGGGTTAAGGTGTGTTCGGCTTTATGGGAGCAGCGAAAATATTAGGAGGCGTGCATATGTAGTATGTGGTCAACTCAGAATTAGAGATGGACAGTCAGACTATGGACACTTTTGAAAAAGTCTTAGTCTCAGTCCAAGTCTCAGTCTCTCTTTAAACTCATAGTCTAAATCTCTATAAAATCCCATAGTCTTAGTCTCAGTCTAAAATTTTTATACATAATAAAGACACTGTTTTTTTACGACACTTTCTTCAAACTCTGCACTTTCACTATCACTTTAACTTATAGATTAGTAATAAATTTAGTTAAAAATGTTTGCTTATTTTACAAAATAAATATTAAAATTTTAATTTTTAATTTTCAAGACTTTGAGATTTTAGAATTCTATAGTCTCAGTCTCAGTCTGAGACTATAGACTATGACCATAAAAGTCTCAAAGTCTCAGTCTCTCATTTTCCATAGTCTTAGTCTCGGTCTCGTCAGTGTAATAGTCTGAGAATATGAGACTTTCTTTGCCCATTTCTACTCACGATCGTCAGAATCATATCCTGAGTCGCATGAGATATAGGGATAGGGGTATTGACATGTGGGAGAAATATTTAAAAAGCCCTTTTGTTAAAACGGGAAAAAAACATTAGTTAATAATATTATTGCTGTGATGGGTATTATTTCAATTGTCAACTCGTTTACGAAAGACTATTGAAAAGCCGTAATAAAAATGATCACAGAAATACATTATAAACTTTGAATTATTAGACAAATAGTTAAACAAATGTTAATAATTGTGGCGTAAAGTTAAGTCAATATTTCGAATTTTGATTCAAATAATAGAACTCGTTAAAGGAATAAACTTTTAAAATTAAAGCTATGAATAATTTATGTTTAAAAAAATAAACAAAAATATGTAATCTTTAGATAAAATTATTAAAGCATTGTTAAGATAAGATTTAAAAAATATAACAATTTTTTAAAGATTACAGCTTTTATATAAAGTTTGAAAATAAAATAAGCATAAAAACTAAAATGCAAAAAATTGTAAATAAGTATTTATTTTTTAAAACATTTTATATTTTAAGTTATATTATCATCAAATCTTTTAGTAAATTGTAGTAAGAGATTATCTATTTTGGATTTTCAATTTATGCCTTTTTCTCTTTCGGCTTATATACATAGGGGTGGCTTATCTATGGGTAATTTGGGTACTTATTTCATTAAAAGATTTTATTTTCGCTAAATATGAAATTTTGCAAGAATTGAGTAATTATTAATTATATTAAAGTAATTATATAAACACGTATATATATTATGTGATTAAAAATCATAAACGCAAGCATTTTGTTTTTTGACCTTATGTTAACACTTTTCACTTGAATTTTAAATTGAAAGGTCTGTAAACAACTAAAAGTAAAATAATGAATGACAACACTTCAACGAAAAAGTTAAAGATTAAACGTAACTTTTATTTATTTTTGATGACAAAATTTATTAAAAAAATTTTTATCCTAAATGAATGCACTTAATCGACAGCGATTGTGGTTAAGCAATGTATGCGAAGTTTAATAATTGAAATTAAATTGTATTTTTTTACTCAACAATTATTTAATGCTTAAATAAAAATAAAATAATGTTCTATAAGCCGCTAAAAACTTGTTTTCAGATATAAATATAATGCTGTGTTAAACCAGAAAAGCTAATTTTACTTGTTATACATTTTCAAAATCAACTTCAAAATATGCATTAATTTCGATTGTAATCAATTTTGTTTTTTATCCAATTTATATAGCAATACAAAACTTGTAAATGAATATTTAAGCGCATATTCGCTCAGTTATGGTGTTATAACGAAACTCTTCACTTGAGTTGTATCTCACAAAAAATGTAATGCCATTTAATGGCTATTGTTATAGCAAATCAAAAGACCTTAAGAAGTTGACTCAATGAACAGACGTAAGACTTACCTCACTCGCGATTGCACTACTATGTGCTCACACACTCGTACTGCGCAGACGCCACTCGCCCCCACCTGAGCCCCACACGCACGCAATCTACTCAAGTGTTATTAACGTGTTATTAACAGCTGTCTATCTAATCGTACGATGTGTTTGCCGGCGTCTGATTAGTCGACAAATCAGACGATGTGTGTTTCTCGCATGTGCTGTGAACTCGCACAGAGTCAGCACAGTCTCGCATATATGTGGCGCTCATTACGAGCGAAGTGCTCACTAATGCCACTATAATAGCATTAGTCACTACTCGCCGACGTCTACCACCACTATTGTTACGTCTATTGTTATGCGGAATATTAGTGAGCGCTTGTGTTGACTCTCGTCACTCAAACTATGGTCAGACGTATGTATTTGTTGTTGTTGTCCACACTCAACCATTTAATTGTGTTTCTCTCATTTGCTTTCAGCACACAATTGTTTCTGCAATTTATTCACTCAGTTATTACCGAACGAATCTCATTAATAATTATTTATTAATTATTATAAATTAGTTTAAATTGAAAGTAAAAATGAAATTTAATTATAAACAGTATTATTTAATGACATTATTAGTGATCGGCATTAAAAAGCCGAACAGAAAGCAATTTCATAAATATTTACGAAACAAGAAGTTTTTATTCGCGATATTCGGCCTCATATTAGCGATACTATCGATTGTCGCCCACTGTTTGCTGCCATCCATTCTCAAGACTATAATCGAGAAGCGCATCAATTTGGAGAAGGACTCCGAGTTTTACAAGTGGTGGGTCAGGCCGTCGACGCCCACCGAAGTGGGCATCTATTTCTTCCACATTGAAAATCCGTACGACTTTCAAAACGGCGCCAAAGTTCTCAAAGTCAAAGAGATGGGCAAATATATGTTTAAGTAAGTGAGAGCCGGGATATTCCCAAACACTCGACTGACTCCGTCATAACGCCATACTTTGCTCGTTATCTTAATTGACTTCTCATTTTTACGAGTCGTTACGAGTTGTGTTAACGAAAGCTCTTTTATTGAGACACGATTACGTTTATGTGGAACACGAGCTCGAAGGAGCACTATTTATAGCTCGAAACAAATCTATATATAAGTGGTTGACTTGCTTTAGTTTACAATAACTCGATAAGCATTCCATACAAATTAATAATAACTATTTTAATTGAATAAATTCATGGACTGTGAAAGTCTATTGAAGAGCCGCGAAAGCCATACTGACATATATTTGATGAGGCACTCCAAACATTGATTTTATAAGTATATTTTCGGTTTGAAGCATTTTCAATCAATATTATTAAATATATTTATAATTTCGAAATTTATATTTAGTCATTTTAAATCACTTATTTCGCCAAATTTAAATAAATATTAAGTGTCAGCAAAAATTGTTAATCATTTTTATCTTTTAATGGCTTATAAAAATGTTTTGTTTTTCATATTCAATATGCAAATTATGAAAATATCTAAAAATATATGATGAAAAATTATTTCAAGATTTTATGCGCAAAATATCTTGCAATGAATTTTTTAAAAAAGTATTTTCTGATCAAAAATTATGATATGTTAGAACAAATTTAAATATTCTCTTAAATATTTAAAAGTGGCATTTCATAAATGCTTATCTTTAGTTTTTTTCATGGTTTCAGTTATCAATATATTAAAAGTTGGAAATTTCTGCGCAAAAAATTATCACTATTTAATTATTTTATTTCAAAATAGTTTTACCGTCATTATAACGTGGTAATTATTTAGTGTCATAACG
This sequence comes from Microtritia minima, assembly GCA_034699355.1. NCBI lineage: Eukaryota > Metazoa > Arthropoda > Arachnida > Sarcoptiformes > Euphthiracaridae > Microtritia > Microtritia minima. The sequence continues at coordinate 20,546 of JAQIYA010000416.1, forward strand.
TGTTATTTCTTTACGTTACGATTGCGCCACAATTTTCAAATTAGTATGACTTCTGCTAATTTTCACTCATCTTTTTCGCTATTTATATTTTTAATTATTTCAACTTAAGAGAAAGTTAGGTAATGAGTAAAGTATGCGCTTTTAAGTAATTTACTTTTTAATATTAAATTTATTGTTTATTGCGTAACATATATATTATCAAAAAAAATTATTTTACTAACGCAGTTATTAATATATAATAAGTAGATCAGTATTTTCATCCGTAATGCTTAAATGTTTAATTTTTACTTTACATAATTTTTTATTCATTCTTTAACAGACAATACTACGAACGCGTAAACATAAGCTATTCTCCAAATAAGGATACGATAACTTTTTATGAACGAAAAACTTACGTGTTTGATCAAAATCAAACAATTGGCTCACTCGATGATAACATTACTGTGATTAATGTCCCTTTAGCTGTGAGTTATTTGATTATTAACTAT
>JAQIYA010000417.1:0-21025 GCA_034699355.1 Microtritia minima
CTTTTAGACCTTTAATTTTATTAAATTTAACATAATTTTCACAATTTTGTGGTAACAAAAAATTTGTGTTACTGTGTTCAGACATAACGTTATTATTTATTATTTTAATTTTAACAATCAAGTATAGACATATTAGAGCGAAGTTAACTTCGAGTAAAATTAATTGAATTCATAGATATTTATATAACCTGCTCACTCAAACAAAGCTGATTTTCAGTGAGAGAATGTTAACAAATAATTCCTTATAAGTATCAGTCCTTATCAGTTCTTCAACTCAAAGTTAGTTTTCTTATAAAAGTGCGCTATACTTATATATATAATCTTAAGTTTCTAAAAAGATAAAATAATTAATTTAATCAAAGTTCAGGCGGATTTTATTGCATTAATCTTATATCTTTTGACATTTTCCTAAATACAATTGAAAAGTAATTATCGAAAAAAAATATATAATTTGTGTAGAAATTAGTAAAACGAAACATTTTATGTCAGTTTTTCTAAGAGAATAAAAGTGAAAAACAAAATTATTGATTTTAAATGTATTGAATTGACTTTCAATTAATTTTCAGAGAACTATTTTTCGGCTGTAATATTTCCAACAAAATGTTTAGAGCTATTTCAACGTTTTTCAGCGAAGAACGTGATCCGCTTTCCCAGTTTGGTTATAAAATTGATTTCAATACAGTTTTGGGAAGCGGAAACAATACAGTCATTTACAGGTGTAAGCGTAAAAACAAAGAGTTGGCCATTAAAAGAATTAGACTCGCGAATGGCGAATATTTTACGAGAATTGCGAGAGAGAAAAATATTTGGCGCCAATTAAATCACGAAAACATTGTTGAACTTATTCAACATTTTGAGGGTAACAAAGACGCGGACGGCGTGCGAGTTATCTATCAAGTGATGGAATTGTGCGAAAGCCATCTCTCGATGTGGTTCAGAACGAACACAAATCGTACGCTAATGCGATGCAAAGAAATGATTAATGAAATCATAAGCGGTTTGTTTTATCTTCACCATTATAAGATAATACATCGCGATCTGAAACCGCAGAACATTTTGCTCACTTTTGATGGCATTTGTAAAATCGCAGACTTTGGTATTACTGTGAATCACAACAAAACCGAAACTAACGCTCACACCGACGGTGTTGGCACGCGTTTATACGCCGCACCCGAACTATTCGACACGAGTATTGTTGGCGAAGGAAAGTATAACTTAAAAATTGATATCTACTCGTTGGCTATCATTTTAGTTGAGTTTTACAGTATTTTTGAAAATGAGCATCAAAAGCAAGTGATTATTGAAAAATTGAGAATAAATGCTAGCATTGATGACCAGTTTTTTTTGCATATTTCGGTAAACGTAAAAACAGATCTTATTATCACAAAATTGCGACTATTATCGAATTAATGATTAAATTGAATCCAAACGAAAGACTAGATATTTCGCACGTGTTTCGCACATTATGTGCGAAGTGTGAGTGAACTGCACAGTGTGAGTTTATGTGAGTTTTTTTACCCCCGATCGAGAATAAGACGGATCTGGTTGTACTCAGTACTTTGGGCGCATAATCTATTGTTTAATTAATATTAGTCAAAAATGTCTTGCATTAAGAAGTAAAATAATTTTAAACGCTATTTGAATATACCTGTCGTATCAGAAATACTATACTAAAACTGTAAATTTTTATAAAATACAATGTACTATTAAATTATTTTATTCAATAGATAATACAAAATATTTAACAATTATCGGATTCGCAAAAATTTGCAAACAATTTTTATTAATTTTTTATTTGAACATTTTATACTTACTTCAGCATATTTCAGTAATTAATAATTTTTATTACAATTTATAGAAAGTTTAAAAATTATATCTGCAAATTTTAGCGCACTTTATTTAAATTAACTATTAGTTAAATTTAATACAATTAGATTAAGAGTACTTAGTACTAACTTAAGTAAGAGTGGTTTTGAGTGGTTTTAATCAAGCACTCACTCTGTTTGTGTTTGTATACTAAATTGGTTTCAATTTGTGTTAATATTTTAAGAATCTATTTAAAGAATTACATTTGAATTATTACAAGATATTTATATTTTATAATTTCTTTATATTTAATATAAACGGATTCATTATCTTTTCTATATAATTATGAAACACATTATAACTGATAATTAGTGCAGATCGTTTACGGTATGTGACCGAATATGACCTAATATGACCGCCGTTTTGGAAAATTCCTGTCCGGTCAGATGTAACAAATTACCGAATATGACCGTAAAATTGATACTTATCTAAATTATATTAAGGTAAAAATTGCATTTAACTGTATTGTTAGGATTGACAAGAATTTAAACACAAAAAATATAATATAAAAGTTTTAAAAATTAGTCATAATATTTTAAATTATATGATATTATAGTCATATAACTTATATTTATTACAAATTTTTAATTAATATTTGTGTTTAAATTTTAAATAAGTATAAATTTGTAAAAATTAATGATATTTTTCAAAAATATTTTTTAATTGACCGTATATGATCTCCGTTTTTAGAAATAATGTACAAATTTTCCGGTCAGACAGTATATGACCTCCGTTTTAATTTTTTTTAGCTGACCGTAAACGATCTGCTCTAATATGATATACATAAGTTATGTATATGTAACATAACTATTATAGAAACTACTCTAACAGGAATAAAAAATCATAACGCTATGCTCTGTTTATAACCTATCTTCGCATTTATATAAATGCAATTAAATAATTTTCCATAAAAATTTTATTATTTAATTTTTTGATAAATTAATTCAAATTTATAAAAGAAAGGAAAGAATAAAATAATTTAAAGTAAATTTTCCTTTCATTTGTTTATCAATTATTATTAATATTGTATTATAAACTTACCTATTTATATAATTTAAATTATAAATGGAAAATTTTCAAAATTTTACGAATTATCATTCAGTAATTAATACTTGCATCTTATAATACAACTGTAGAACTGACTAAACATTGTTTAGTGAACAATATTAATAATAAGCCACTGATAGTGATTATCAAAGACAATAATTTTTTGTGAACCAATAATATGGTTTTCGGAATGGGAATCGATAATAAAAAGTACTCTTTTCGGGAACGTTTCAATGGTTACGGAAATCAAATGAAACACTTTGTTGTCTGACAAAGACATCGACATATTTTACTGAAATTGTAAATTTTAAATGTTGTAAGTTTAAAAGTTTTCATATTTTATAAATCATCGGTGACAAGAAAAGCAGTGAATTTCAACTAAATAATTGTTAAGTATTGAATTTTTAAAAAAAAAATTAATGATAATATTTATCAAAGCTTATCGATATGAATGCACAATTGGAAAACTTAAAATATAGGTGAAATAAGAAAATTTTGATTTCAAATCAAACAAATAAGCAAACCTACCGGTTTAACTAAAATTTTAACCTTCATAATAAAATTTTTTTATAAAGCTATAATATTTTATTTTTACCCAATTAACTAATTGGGTATGCATTTACGTATAAAATTATTTAATTCATTTAACTGTCCATTTGATAAATGAAGCAGAAATATAATTAATTAACTAATTATAAGCAAACAATAAAAATTACTATAAAATTCCTTTAATCATTTAATATGGTTTACGTGAAACACTATTTTCAAAACAGAGAAGATTAATATTTCTCATCAATCAGACAAGCATATTATCTCTAACTATTTTATTTTTTAATCTACAAATTTAGTGTACTGAATAAATTTTCATAAAGAAAATATTACGAAAACGAAAAAATGAAGGTTAGAGTTGTGTTTAAGTGAAGATAAGTGTTTCTTCGAAATTTTCCTTCAGAGGATTTTTGCTCCTATTGCGTATAATTTATTATGAGTTTTGCACATTAAGAACTTTTAAGTTGAACTTTTAAGTTGTTTTGCTCATTATTTCTGAAAATTTAATCTTTTTAAATATAAATAAATTAACTTATATGATATTCATTAAGCAATTATAACGTCTCTCTTATACATGTGGTGGTAAAAAGATTTGTTCTTCAATAGTTAAGATTTGTCGAGAATGCCTGAATGCTATTTTTCAAGCTTTTGGTTAGTTTTCAAATATTATCTTAAATGATAATAACACAGTTGTCGTCAATTTAGACGTATATTGCAGTTTTGCAAATAGAAATGATTTTTTCATATATTCTATAACTAATAACTATATAGAAATTGAATTTTTACTTGTTTTAAATTTGAAAGAAAAAAATGTTTTTTAAATTAAAATATAAATTTAAACTTTAAGAAAGAGTTTAACTAATACTATGGATTGCATTTCATTTAGCGATTCGGATAACTTCGAGACCAATATTGTTAATTCGGTTCAATTTGAAGGTGACTTTGACTTATTTCAAACTATTGGTTGTGACTATTCCAGTGAATACACCAGTAATTATACCAGTAATGAAAGTGTTCAATCATTGTTGGACGGAATTAACAAATCAGTGAACAATTTGGATGTTAGCAATAATCAAATTGTTTCGCCTCCAGATAACTATTTGTCGTCACCATCTTTAACAATACCGAATCTATTGTACATTAATAAAGAGAGTTTTGATAATAATAGCACTTCTTATTTATCACAAAAAGATGAAAATTCTTATTGCAGTAAAAACAGGACTCACGACGAGTTAACTAATAAGAGTAAAGAACAATTAATGCGCGCTAAAAAAATTGGTAAAAGACTACATCACGTGAAGAGCTGTAAAAAATCGATATATTCATGCGAAAGAAAATTAGCGCACGCGACAGCTGAGAGCCGTTACCGATCGTCGATCAATGATCAAATCAAAAAGTTGAAAGGACTGGTCGCGGGTCCGAATGCCAATTGGAAGAAGTCGGCCATTTTGGAAACGGTGGCCGAATATATACAGCATTTGAAGAAAGTTAACTCAAACTTAAGGGAAGAAAATCTGGAATTAAAGCTGAAATTAACGTCAAGTGTTCAACAGGCGAGTCAGTCGTATATTGTAGTGCCGGCAATGCCTAACATGACCGCAATGCCTGCGGTCTCGTCTGGCAATTGCATTCAATCCCAATATTCAACAATCATGTATTCGTATATTTAAAAGTTTGTTAATATTCTGCAATAAAATTTTTAAACTTAAGAGCTATAAAAATGTATGGAAATAGCATTGATTAAATTTGTGCGATAGTACTACTTTATATTAGTGTCGTTTATGTCACATTCAATTCGATGCCGTTATTTAAATTTAGACATAAATAAATCTTATTTAAATTTGTAATAATATATTGATTTTTTGGAAATATTTTATCGCGAGAGCGTATTTAATACTCACTCTAAATATGAATTATTTTCATTTAATGTATTATCTCAGGCAATATAAAAAAGATTTTTAAAATTTAAATAATTAAAGTTTTTATTAATAAAATTTATTTAATTTATTCAACTTTTTCATAAAATACTTTTTTTGTATTAACATTAGTATAAGATTGTGTGGAACATTGCAAGTGTTGATTTTGGTTCTGTAAAAGTTAAATAAAGCAATTAATTTTGTTAAACTAAATTTAACAAATAAATATTGAATTATTCATACTGTTTACCTCTTAATATAAGCTGAGATATTAATTTAAATAAATGTAATGAAAGGTTATTGTTTACAAATGTCGTGAGATATGGAATTGCATTCCACTCTAATTGAATCGTAGGTTTGCTCTGGAAATCGTGAGCTCACGTAATGACACGGAACACAGCATTTTTGAGCCTAATTATAAATATTTTAAATCTTAAAATTTAATTCATAAAATTAAATTAATTTTTGAAATTAAATTAAGAATTAATAAAATCAAATTTATATTTTAATTTTAAACTAATTGAACTTATTTTTCTATTTCGTGCGAATGTCTAAATTATGCAAAAAAAATTAATACTCTAAAAATTTAAATATTTATAAATATTTAATAAAATGTCTTTTGCCCTTGATAAAGTTTTTTAAAAACACATCTTACATATTTAAAATATATAAGCTTAGAATAGCTAATATTAAATTATGTCAAAAAACTAAAATAGCTTAACATTTAAAAATGAAAAATATGAAAACAGCGACTTCATTAACTTTCAAAACTTTCAATTAATTAACAAAATAAGTTTAACACAAATATAAGTTTAAGCACAGCTAATTAACCATTTTATCACATTTTTGATTAAAATATTTATTAAATAAAGCACTTTAATTTAAATATTATTTAATATATTATTTAACATAAGTATTTAATTAATAATTCATGTATGTTAATGTGATAGCAGTATGTTTTAAAGCAAAAGTTATCAAAACAAGTCAACTTATGTTTTGAGTGCTAAAGCTTTCTGTGAAAAGTGTTCAAAGTTAATGAAGTGAGTGAAGACAAAATTGTTGATTAACCTTAGAACAGTTTACAAAAGATGATGACTTGGGATGAGTGAGAATTTTATTATTATATTTGAGAATTCCTCGCTGAAGACTATTGCCACTAATGATGGGACAGGTATTCGGACACTTATTACAAATAGCATCACAGCTATTATCCAATTGTTCCGCTATAGAGCTACTGTTCATTAATACGTTTCTAATCGGCGACAGCGGAGGCGTTCGTGAATTGTTTTTCAATTTGAGAGAAGCAGACGAGAGCATCACAGCTTCTTCTTGAGGCGATGAACTCTGCATTAACAACAATATAATAATATCACGCCTTATGTGTTATGCCTACTAATATTAGGTTTGCCAACTCCTTATCATTCAATTCGCACTACTTTTTAATTAATCACGTTTCATAAATAATTTAATAAATATTAATAATTAAATTTTGTTTTATGGTAAGTACAGATGTCAGTGCTTAAGCTTAGAAAAGCAAATAACACTTTAAATGATAAACAGCGTCGAGCCGGCAATAAACGCCTCGATTAAAGGATGTGTTCAAGTATAGCATAATCTATTATTAAGAAACATTAAACTCGTAAAGACTAATAGTATTTGCTATTTTTAATAATTACTTTTTTAGTATTTTTCTTTTATGTATTAAATAATGATTATATTGATTAATACTTGTTATATCTTTAAATGCTTAAATTTATAAATCTTTAATGATTGCTTTCACTGCAGAACAAACTTATTTCTTTTCTCGACTCTTAGTATATAATTAATATTTATTTGATTAAATATTTATTTAATGCCAAAATCATTTAAAAATCCATGTACTTTTTTTCATTATTTAATTACAAAAAAATCAATTTAATTCATTTCAAATTTAAGCATTAGATAATATTTAATTTCGAAATCTTTTCATTCATTATTTTTCGACGCACAGAGTGTACTATTTAAAAACCCGTAAATTTTTACTATTTATTTACAATAAATTTTATTTAAGGTTAAACGATTTAACCTCAAATATTTTCCATTACATTTCTATATCATAAATTGGCCTCAAGTTTCTGGAAAATATAAAAAATGTTGTTTAAATCAATGACCGGCAGCTGTAATCGATGACAGTTGGCAACACTAACAAACATCAATATTACGAAGTTTTTATTTCATTATATTTTTTCTCTTATGACAAAATACAGGAATTTTATTATGTTATATCAAAAAATAATTTTCAATTATTCTATCATTCATCGATATTTACTGTATTGTATTAAAAACAGATAATATCCGAAATTTAAATTCTATTTTGATATCAAAATATGGAACAAGTTTTTAAAAATTTATTGTAATCAAAATAATTTATACTAAAATTATTTAAGTAGAAATTAATTCTTATTTTTCCAAGAAATGAATTGACAATAAATGTCTTTCGAAATCTCAACCAAAATACTTGAAAAGTTTCTTTTGAATTTAAACCAATTAATTAACATAATCTATAAACGACTCAAATGTAAATCCATTTAATACTCACATCTAAATGCTGTTGAATTTGTTTATTTCGTTTATTCTTAGATTTGTTTAACTGATAATAAACGCCAACAAATATAAACACATTAAGAAAAAGAAGTGAAGAACCGATGGCTATAGTGATGGTTAGGGCTGTCGCGTAATTATTCTCATTCATCACAATAGCGGTGGCAATGGTTTTATTATTTGATATCAAATTGATTGCCGATTCGGTACTCATTTGAGAAGATAGAGAGTAAGTAATAGTAGAGATGGTGGGAGACATGACTTTGTAGTTCATTTTGGGTGACTTCAGTGAGATGTTGTTCTTTGGCGCAACCGTTGGTAATGGTTGGAGGAATTTGAATGCGATTTGACGAACAATGCCGTCATATGATGAAGGATTTTCGTGATCTTCCAGCAAATGATGCCTCAAATAAATATCCTCCTCTCCGGGTTGATGTAAACGCGGGATTAGATGCAACCAAAACGATAGTCGATGACTGTGATAATGGTCTCGTACTTTCGGCTTCATTCCTAAGTAATTATTTTATATGAATTATTCAATATGTCTTTTACTGGAGAATAGAAAAGAAACATCAAATTTAAAGTAAATCTATAAACTTAACTTTTATTTTTAAACTTTTTATATTTATGCTTTTAGCTTTAAATGCTTAGGGATATAAGAAATAATTATTATAGTCATAAACGTAGTAAAATATAAATATAAAAAAAGTCAAAGTGTTGAATATATTATCTCATCATAAAAGAATTTTTTGACATTTTATTAAAAAAAAGAAAACAAGTGTGTGTCAGGATTTATGCTATTTGTAAAATATAACATTGATTTGATCGGAATATAATAATATATGAGTACTTCAATTGAATATAATATTATTTGAGTACTTCTATTCATATAGCATTAAATTATGTGAATGTACCCCATATTTAATTTTTTCATCTGTTGAGGGGACTGCATGACGGACGGACATCCATAAGCTGGCTTTTGTCATACTTAAAATCAGTAAATAATTAAATTAATTTCTTACTGTATTAATAAATAAAGAATTACGTAATTTATGAAAAATTAATTTAAATATCTTGTATCCTAATTATACTTATTTTGCAATAATATAATTTCCAAAATTTAAGTTACAATCAATTTTTATGATTAATTTTGATCATTCATAATGGTCTGGACATAACAGTAAATTGCGATTACGAAAGAAATATGAGAAAAGTATGAAAAGAGTTGATACTGACCTATCAATAAATATTTCTTTTGATTGGAGTCATAGAGAGGCCAAACGACACTTTCGAAGCGTCCTTTATTTCGATCCCCATGCGAGTCGAGTTCGTGCGGCCAAATATTCGGATCACTATATATAAGGAAGAAAAAGTCAAATAAAACGAAACAAATGTTATTTTTGGCACAACATTTGGCGCAACTTTTCTCATTACATGGAGCATAGAATACGAGGAGCAGTATTGCAAAAATGATTGAGAATATATAAAATGCAAAAGCAATTGCAAATGTCAGCCATAAAGCAGATGATAAAAAACAAACTGGACATAAGGTATATTAAACTTTATTGGAGAATGCTTTAGATAAAACTCAAATTGTTTTGCGCAACACTTTTATATCTGTTTCCCCTCATCTATTTTTCAAAATTAATGTTAAGATAACTTAAGTCTAAAAGATAGTACGAAATTTATAGCGTTCTCGTGAAAACTATGGAAACTTACTTTGTTTCCATAGTTTGCAAATAAAAATAAGCATTAGTTTTATCTCAGAGTATAAGAAATCAAAAAATAATTAACAATCTTCATAATCGAGTCAGTGATCAAAAAAATTGCCGAAGCGATGGCACGGACATGTTGGTTGTCTTTAACACTTTGTATATAATATACTTGCTTGAAAGAGCAGCAAACAATCTCTATTACAGATGTTAGTAATAATAAAAGGCCACAACAGCTGAATGACTTTGGCGTAATTACATCGATAAACCTTTGACAGTGATAGCATCAAGAAAGAGCAAATTTAATTTAGACAACAACAGTGTAAAAATGTATTGATTTGCCGATCACTCCATTAATATATCGATATTGCAATACACATAAAACAATCAAAATAACTAATAATAATCGCTAATAATTATATTATTATTGAATATCATTTATAATTTGTAAATATAAAATGCGAAAATCAATAGATTTAACAAAATTAGCTGAGCGTAAGTTGTGAAGGATATGATAGAGAAAATTCACTCAACAATATTAATTAAGATTCGTTATGTTTCTCAATGTAAATTTGATTGACTAAGCTTAATAAAAATTCAGAACAATTGCAAAGAAATGTTCAAAGAAATTTTTAAAAATTTTATGGTCGATTCTTAACTTCTGAAAAGAATCTGAAAAGATTGTTAAGGTTTGAATTCTACGAAAAGAATTAAAACTAAAATAGTTATTCCGATTTTACGGCAGTCAAATATTATTAAAGAATTTTCAACACAGTTTTCGACATCAATATTAATTATAATATTGAGAATAAAGCTATTTAGTTGTAACTAATTTACTTTAAAAATTTGTTAAAAACAAAATAATTAATGCGCAAAAGTATTGTATCTTTAAATGTTAATTAAATTACGTTATTAAGAAATATTTATTAATGTTGCTTTTTATAATATTGGATTTTACAGCACAGCATTACACAGATTATACAACAAGTATATTAAAACTAAGGTATAGTGAACTACTTTATATAGGAATTTCTTATATATTAAAATACTTTTTAAAACACAATTGAATGCATAATAATAACGTTAATGTTATCGTTAATGTTAATGCATAATAATAATGTTATTTTATATATAAATATCTATAAAATAATATACGCAGTCTATTCTTATATATTGTAAAAAATATTAAAGTACTAAAAGAGTTTATTATATCTAAGTATTACTGTATTGTTTGCTAAAAAACAATTTGATTATAACAATTTCTACAACAATACCACACGAGACATTTAAATTACTGCTTTTGCATTAAATAAGCCAAAAATATAGAAGCAAAACATATTTGCATTATTAATAACTTGAAAACATTAAAGTTAGTTAAGAAAAATTTAACGATGCAAATAGTTTTATATCAAAATTTATACCCATATTTAGCAAAATTGATCCAATAAGTCATGACAGCCTCGGAGAGTGTAACTTCAGGCTTACTATAATTAGCGGCAAAATGTCCAATTGATCGACCGAGTAATTGAACCGCTAAGGGAGCGCCAAACAAATAAGCCAACTCTTCGCCGTGCATGCAACCAAGTCGTTGATGAAGTTTATTGCCGTCTTCGTTCTAATAAAAGCCTCATATAAGTCATGCCGAATAATATAAAACTTTCCAAAAGCAGAAAACCTTGATTATCATTTATTAGACACTTTGATAAAAGTTCGGATATTTCGGGAGAGAAATCAAAATATTAAGTAGAAATGGTGAATACTATTTTGGCATACATTATAATTCTCCATTGTTTGAAATTGTCGTCATTAAAAAGTATGATAATTTATTTAAATTTTACTTATACTAAAATAAGTTAGTTTGTTCTCAAAATATTGCTCTAATTTCTCCTTACAATATAAAAAAACAGTTATTGTTATTGTTTTTGTTAAAATCACATATTGATCAATTTCCATAAGTTAATTTTGAAATGACAAATTAATAATGAAATGATTAAATTTAAATCATAAAATAGCTCAGTGTCTGAGTTTGATGTCGAGCTCAATCTCAAAATATGTGATTTTTGATCTTAAGTTCAATACAGCTCAATGTAAGCTCAAGCTCAGCATTTTGAGCTCTTTCACATCATTATTTCAAAGGTATTCAACGCTATATAACGAAAGACTACCTGATAGGCAAACACATAGAAATAAATTCTGGCATTTCTGGTTTCGCCATTAGCATGAGAAGGAGACTGTGTTTGATGAGAGCTATGATGAGATGACCACTTATAATGCATGTCTCCTGTTTCGATAATAGGCGAAACAATTAAGGCATCTCCGAGAATGTCAGCAGTCGAGTCCAACATATTGACCGGATGTTCAACCGGTCGGTTCCAATCGGTGTACTCGTTTAATAGTGTTAGAAATATAGACTGTAAATTTTAAATTAGTGTTTTACATTTCATTATCAAACATAAATTTATATATTTATCTGCTAAAAACACATAAATACATGTTTTAAACATTTATTATATTTAAAATTAAATTTAAAGTTTATTTCTATGTTATATACATTTTTAAAATTGAAAGTTCATTGCGTATAAAGTATTACGCAATCATCGAGTATTAAAAAATACTCAATAATTCTTTTTATAAAATAACAAGAATTATTTAATATTAATATTATTTAAGCTAAATTATTATTACATATAATATATTCAAAAAAAAAATTATATTTATGTGTGCACTAATAAATTGAGAGAAGTCTCACTTACAGATATAATAAAGAAACTATACAGATATTTTTGTTATCTGGTTAACTCATTAACAGAAAAAAATCTATAATAATTTATGTAAATATAATCTGTAATACTAACAATTTTTTTCAGTTAAAATTAGTTAAGAATTTTTTGGTTAATCTGATAATTCAGATATTTCTGACCAAAATCTGACGCAATTAAAAATTCAATAAACTTTATAGCTTTAGTTTATTATTAAAATAAAAATAATTAAAATTACTTTTTTACAATATTGCAAAGTATTATTAAAATTAATAGAATGTTATTAAAATATAATTAGATTTGTGGTGAAATATATAAATAATAAAAACTAATGAATGCTTCGAATACCTGTTGATGAAAGTCAAATAAATTGCGGACAAGTGTGCGTAAAATCCTGTCACGTCTCGTCAAATCGATTCCGTGTCGTTCCTCATAATCGCTAAATATATAAGGCGTCTCGACTCGCGTCACACCAAACAATAAATCATAATTACTAAAATAATGAACAGAATTGGAGCTGTACATCAAATTGGTTGGCGTGAAGTTGTGGTGAAAGTTGTAGTTAAAGTCACTCATTCCGCTCTGCAGTATGTGTTTCGGCTCTGAAGGCACTACTATTCCGTCGATTATCGGACCGAAACTCGGAAGATATTTCGGCGAACTCTGATTGACGGCCATTATTTCGGCGTAACTCTTCTGACGAATGCATTCAACCATAACCACGTTATCCTTTCAATCAATATTGCAAATCATATATTTTATTAATTTCAAATTGCAAATCATTAACTGCACGTGTCGTACATATTTGGGACACTTGAGAGCGTCGGCCAATTCAACGGCATAGTTGTTCGCATCCCTGGCAATGGTCCACACACTCAGTGCCGATCCGCTCATGAGTATGACTCGTGAAAATAAACCTCAATTTGAAAAATATTACAATATTAAATCAGTGAAACAATTAAACATTTATTTGAGAAAATTTGTGAACACAATCGTATCGAATTGATTACAGTCTTAACACAAACCCTCGTTCGGGTATCTAAGATGTCAAACTAGTTTTTAAAACAACTCTACTATGCCTTATTGAGTGCAATTTTATTCAGATTAAATTGAGTATGTTTAGGCTTATGGCGAAATCACTAAAATTCTTTTACACTAAATTTCCATAGATACGCCGCGGCTTATACAAAGAAAAAAGAATAATTTTGAAAAATGAGACTTTTGGCTTATTCATAATGTCAGGCTTATACATAAAACATTTTACATTAAATATATAAGAAATTACACGCATAAGAAATTATTTGTAAAAAAATTTTATTATTTAATACATTTAATCAAATTCTTTATCAGATTCAATAATGAAATGCTTTGATATATCATTAAAGTTCACTGGAAATTGAGATTTAGATTCAGATTCAACTCCTGTTTCGTTACTTTTTTGAATAAAAAACACAACTTTTGGAAGCTTTAAAATCATTCGACTCGACGAATTGGGCTTATTATATGAAGTCCAACTTATCTATAGTACCATTTTTATTTTTTCAATTTATGCCTTTTTATATACTATGGATTATACTTAGGCTTATCTATGGAAACTTAGGGTAATTTTGAATGCAATTTAATGATAGGTAATATTATAGTTAAATCACATTTTATGGCATATTTACCAAATTCATAATTTTCTTTAAAATCATCAAATAAGTTATGATCCATAACAGAATGTATTAGTGAACAGTTTAAATCGCTTACAAAGAAGAAGAATAAAATATAGTTTTACTTAACTATCTCTATTTTATATCAATTTGATAAAATACAGACTTATCCTTAATAATAATCTATTTTTTATTTTTATCTGTGTATTACTCTGATGGATATAAATAAATTATATACTTCTTAAAACTAGTATTACAGACATGTTCTACTTTATACAAGATTTTATAGTAAAAATACTTCAATTCAAATTGTTTTTGTAAAAGTTAGCCTTAAAGTATTTTTACTGCAAGACAGTAAATTCCTTTAAAGTTTTGCAATGTTTCGATAGAGCACTTAATCAAGAATACTCGTCGTTCACGTTTCGACTGCATATTTTAAAAGGTTTTGAATGCAAAAAAGAAAAATTATAAAATAATATATCATCCATAGTAAAACTTTAATTCGGATCGAATTTTAAATATCCGATTCGAATACGAAATTCAAATTTATAAAGTTCTGCATTTACCAATTCGAAAATATATTTTAGAATAGTCATAATAATAAACTTATTAATTAAAATAAATTTAAAATCAAAGTTTAATTTAATTAATATCCTTGATTTAATTTAAATGTAACATTAATTTAAAATTTGATTACTTTAATAGAAAATTTCACTAAACTTATTTAAAATAATTTAATTATAATTTCTTCAATAGTTGTATTTTTACGTTTAATCATAATTTCATATATTTAATTAGCTATAAATATAGGGAAGATTTAATGAATTGATTAACAGTTATGTGACTATGTTTTGTCTAATTTTGTATTATAAATATGTCGCTAATATTATTGATTAATATTTTATTTATTGCATAATAAATCCATATTCAGCATATTATTTTTTATAATTTATTTATTTGAATTATTTAAACATTGTTTATAATTTTAAAAAACAATTCCGATTGAAATTTTATTGAATTAAATAACTAATTAAAAGAAGATTTAGAGAAAGTTATCGGTAAAATAAATGACTGATGAAAAAAATTTATCAAGAGATTTATCTTTTGATGACTTAACACAATCGAACAACAAACTAAAATATAAAATTATTAAAGCATTACCTCTAGCCATCGGAGAAATCATTAATAGATGAACACAAGCGGCACCATATCCATGACCGATAATTGTGACATTATTTGTATCGCCAGATAATTCGGCTATGTTTTCCTGAATCCAGTGCAGAGCCGCGACCTGATCCATGAGTCCGTAATTACCTCTTACAGTTCCTTCAACTATCGCTGGTAAAAAGCCTAATTTAAATTCATATTTTAGTATAAAATTATTTTTAGAAATTTTATTTAATTCAAACAAATTTACAAACAAAAAATTATTAAATATTATTTTTGTTGAATAATTGATAAAAATTATGTATTTGTGTATTTATATATGTATTATTATATATATTTAGTATGGAATAGTGTTATATTTTTGGTGATTTCGAGCTTTAAGACAATTAAAGCACCGCTTTAGCAATTTATTGATTTAAACGTCAGTCACTCACACATCTGGCATAAGTGACAACAAACAAACATTTTCAACATTCAGAACATTTCACAACAGATCAGTGGTGTCCGAAACTGATGAGGAGAAGTAACATTTAAGGATTAAATGTGGGACCACTTAAATGTTTATTGATTAAAAATAAACGAATAAATGTAATTAAACAAGATTTGCATCAATTCTAGTTACAATAAATGATAAACAAAACAAAGGTAGTTAATCACAGATAGCACGTCATTATCAGCTGTAGTACGAAATTTCGTCGTAAGACTTTTGATTACATTTTGATTAAATAAAATGCATATTAAGTAAAAATTATATAAAATAAAATTTATCTGAGCTAAATTACATCTGCAATTATTATTGGTATTTTGACATCAATGATAGCAAACAATAAATATTTATAATGCGATGTACTGTTTGGTTGTACTATGTTTTGGCTTTAAATTTAGCTGTAAAATCTAGGTTTTGAAAAAGAATATTTTTTCGAAATAAGATTTATGTGCGCCAATGAATACACCATTACTTTATGACAATATTATCAATTGCTTGTACTGCGGTATCATTATCTTTCTGGTTATTATAAATTGAATCCTATAAATGCATTTCCCTTCAATCACTTTGTTATCAAGTTTTTCTGTCGCTGCGAGTCCAGCATTGAATGGGAGAGAAAGTTTGAGAGCGAGTGAGTGAGAGAACAATCTAAAAAATAAGATATGATTTGTCTGAAATTTTTTTATCTTATCACTGCTTATGATAGACTGGAAGCGCTACAATATATCGACGACTCAATTAGTTTCTCTATTTAGAACCTTAGTCTGATTTTTTTCGATAATTCATCATTTCTATGGCTGTGTTTTCGGCTCTAACACCGAAATTCTTGCTGTCAGACCTAAAAGGTTCGCACATTTGAAAAAGTTGTTATATTTTGTTGAAATAGAAAATACATCGAAGATTAATAATGAAAGAAGTGCACGCACTGACAAACTATACTCTAACTTCTTTTGATCGCTCTTACAATATGTAGAGTTACTGTTTTGTGTAAACACTCTTTCATTCTTTCACCGATATTATGCTTTCAATATTAGTAATTTCTTTTCTCATCATAACTTCACAATTATTCCCTTTACTATTTAAGTAACGGTGCTTTGTTTTATTCAATTTGATTATTTTTTTAGCATTAATTATTATTTTTTGACGAAATTTTAATGCAAAATCAAGGAAAATCGTTTTCGTCTAATAACTGAATTAGAGAGTAATGCATTGTCATTTGAATACATTAATACTGATTAACAATAAAAATTCTCTCTTCTGTTGTGTATGTCTTCATTGTGTTTAAAACTCAATTACAAACTCTTAACAATTTAAAGATCACACTTCATTAAAAGCAGAGTATTTAAGAACAATACAACACAACGTATGCTCTTTAATATTAAAGAGCATGTGATGTTGACTCGCATGCTTTTCTAAAAAAAACTCAGAGCGAGTATCTGTAAGTGCAAAACCTAACGTAACTCTATATATTAATAAATAAGAATATTTTTGTGAATTTATGAATTTATATAATGTATATTAAATAAAAATAAAATTATAGTTAGAATTTTAAAAATCATATAATACCAAATACTCCAAGCCTATAGTTTAAAGTGACGACTATAACTTGACCAAAACTTGCTAATAAACTGGCATCAAATGAATTTCCATCACCCCATTCATACGACTCTCCGTGGATGAACACTAGTATTGGATATTTCGATGAAAAATTTGGGGAAGAAGAAGATGATGACGATGTTGATGATGACCCTAATTAAATAAATTTAGATAATGATTTGCACATTTAATTATTTTATATAATAATTAAATATTGATTATTTATTATAAAAATTTCTTATAAATTTATTATTTATATTTGTTATTTAACAAAATATGAAGTTAACAACAAAATAAAATGTTATAATAAAATAAATATACTGTAATAAATCTATAAAACTTTAATAGCTTATTAAATTTAATATTGTAATTTTTGATATTAAGAATAATAAATATGTATCCATAATTAAATTATATTTTGATTAAATTACTTAATTTATATTGTAAGTATAATATTAAATAATAAAACAGTATAACATATAACAGTTAATAAAAGTGTTGAATTTGAAAATGAATTTTATAATCCATTATTATTAATAATAAACCAATTATTAATTTCAATACAAGTCACCTGTATATGAGTATAACTAGCAGTCCTTAATTTGCACTTTATTTAAAATAAAGTATATATTTTAAATCAAAGATATAAAATCTCGTTTAATATATAGAAACAGTTTCTCAAATCAATTTTTAACTCTTAGAAAAATTTGAAAGCAAAACAAAATAACTGACTGTGAGTATAAAAATGAACATTGTTTTAAATTATATATTTCAATGTTGGCTTCAGGAGTGCTAAAGTTGATATTCACTGACAACTCGCATAATAATAACTTTATTTAAGAATATACTAGCAATTGTATTATTGATTTTTTCAATCTTATCAAAATTTTTATGTACCGAAAAACTAGTCTTAATACAGAAAGTGAGTTTAATTTGCTCGTACTTCGTTTTTGTTACTGTTAAAAATTTACTTTAACTAAGTTAAATAAAAGTGCTGTTTAGAAAAAATGTTTACATTATCGAAAGTATATCGAAACGACAAATGCGTGGCTTTTCTCAAGCAAGAAAATTGGTTTTGCAAATTCGCTTTCCCTGAGTTGTTGTACTGTAGACCATAATCCTAATCATACATTCTATGTTGAGAATGTTAAGGAAAAGGCTAAATAAAAAGTAAAAAATATAGAAATATATGAAAGAAAGGCATTTCAATCTGCCAAATGCCATACGATTTCGATGATAATTCAGCTCAACTTGAAAAAAGATGCATTTAGTTTTTAATAAGGTTAAATGCAATTTTTGAAAATATCATTATGCGGCATAACTATACTCTAATAAAATAAAAACCACGTTTGGTTTTCATACATAAACCGTCACATGTATAAGCAATTGCGTATAAAAAGTCATAAAGTATAAATAATAATATCACAATAGATAAAGCCGTCATCATATTAGCCGTACTCTATAAATGTTATTAATTAAAAGTGTTTAAAAGTTAATTTATTTAATTAATTTAAATCGTGCCATAAATTTCTAAAACTCGCAAATTGCAAACTAGTTTTAAAAGATCAATAAAGAAATTCATACGAATAGATATGCAAATGGTATCCGAAATTTTTTTGAATATATATAACAATAAATTGTGTTACAAATGGTGTTCGAGCGGCAATGATTTACGCTCATTCAAATCAATTATTGAATGAGATTACATTGTGGAATATAAGTGTAAGTGATAACGAATACGATGTGGAATATTAACAAAATCTAAATATGACTTTTTAAAATTATTACTTTTTTAGATAAGTCTGATAACTTATTCATGAGAACTAAAAGTGCTTTATATTTTAATCGTATGAAAATTTAAAACTTTGCGAGAGAATTCTCGTCAAATGAAAAAACTTTTAAATGTGATTTTTATTTTACAAAATTTAGAAAATTTTAACATAAAACTTAGAAAATTATGACAAAATAAAATTAACTGATACTTTTGTCCCAATAAGTCCTCCATTACAGTCCTCATCGTTACCTTACCTTCCATTGACCCCTTATTCAATTTTCCTCTATTCCCCTGAACACCCTATTGTATTGATCCCCTATTTCCCTGGCTTTTCCCTATCCTCTTAGGGTCAGCCATTCCCAAAGGATGGGGGTCATTCCCCTCGACCCTTGACCCCCATTAGACTCAGTAAATCGAACTGAGTTCAACGACATACCACATGACGAAGTTTATGACAATTTTTCGGGACCTCCCGAACTGGCCACGGCCCCCAGACCATCTCGACCCCCCTACAGTGCCTTTCAGACCATGCTGGTCACGAATATATATGCCATGTGAGGGTATGTCTGGCCAGTTCTGAGTCTATAGCTGGACAAACAAACACATTTGGATATTATATAGATATTTTGCAGAGTGAGAAGAAATATGTGTGTAATTTTTACAATTTTCATAAATCATAATGTTTATTCATGAATTGATTAGTAATTAATAAAACTATTTGCAAATCTATCCAAACAAGGCTTATAAAATTCTTTACGTTTAATATAATAAAAAAAGAATTGTTTAAAAGAATCACAAATCATATTTTTTATATAAAGTTCTTTCAATGAGAGCAGTAGAAAATTTACTGTTGGTATTGATCTTTAAAATTGGGCACTCTTTTGAAAATATAAAGTTGAAAGTTTTCATCGCCTAAAATAACGAAAATAAACAATAAAAATGGTTTTATTTCTAAAAACAAATAATTTATAATTTGAAAATTATCAAAATATAATGTTGTTAAATAATTATTAAGTTTCATTTATATATTGATATAAGTAATAATATGATATAATAACAGCAGATAAAAATAATAAACTTTATATAAATAATAGAGGCATTTCGGGAAAATACAGATAAAAATTAATAAAGTTTTCGAAATAGAAACAAATAAGTTTAGCCATGAATGTACTCAAAATCGTGAGAAGAATTTTGATCTGACTTATTAGTGGATAAAAATGTAAAACCATTATCCAACATCTTATGGTACATATTTCTACAATAATTTTTTTAGTAATAAGATTTATTTTAAAATTTGATGTAATATTTTAAAATAAATATTCACGAAACTAATTTAAAGATAATTTATACTTAGGTTAGAAATAAAATATTTTATTAAACCGAATATCGATTTAATAAAGAAAAACATAAAATATTAAATGAATACATAAAATATTACTTTTTATATATGTTATAAAGTATTTCTAATGCATTTTAAAAATATAAATTTCTTATTAAAAACTATTTAATTGTAAAAATAAATCAAATATAATTTTAATACAATATTTAATGCTTTTTAATAATTTTTAAAAATGTTAATAATAAACTATAGTTCATAATTTTATTCAATGTGTATTATATAAAAATATGTTATTCTATGAATAATTCATTTCAATTTAATTTTTTGCCCAGAGATAAATTAATAAATATAAAAGATTTTCAAATTAAATTAAATATTTCATTGTAATAAAGTTTTCATTTTAAAACAACAACAATATTAAATATACTTATTTAAAATAAATACGTCAATAATTTTACAGTCAAACAAGAAAACATAATTTAATAAAAGAGTTTATAATTTGTTATTTTAGAAATTTTAGAAATATTAATTAAATTTATTAATCATTAGCTTCTTTTTTCAAAATTTTTTAGCAATTAATT
>JAQIYA010000418.1:0-21011 GCA_034699355.1 Microtritia minima
CCTATTCAAAGTCATAAAATTCTTAGCCTATTCAACATAGAATGCTTCAATTATGTCACTATATTGCTATAGAAGATTATACAATAAATTATCTTTACTATTAATTAGAGAATCTATTACATGGTGTTAAATGCGGGCTATACATGGGGTGCGGGCTATCGTCGCATATTTAGGGTACCTAAAAAATAATAAAATATAGATCACTATCTTTGGGGCGCTATATTTAAAAACAAATATGCGCATCCAATTTAAACTTTGTTTTTATTATTCGAGGGTTACTTTAGTGGTCACTCGGTTCGCGCTTTATGTACTTCTTTTATTAACGAGTTTCGCTTTGTTAATAAAGATTATAGGGTGTATTAATAACTTATTAATAAGAGATTATTAATCCTTAATGTCTAACTTTTACAAGTAAAAACCCTAATTAAACAAAGTATTCGTTTGTTATAAATAGATTTGGACAAAATAAATGCCATTAAATTTGGCCAAATTATGGTTCCTTCCCTT
The DNA here is from genome assembly GCA_034699355.1 of Microtritia minima. Taxonomy (NCBI): domain Eukaryota; kingdom Metazoa; phylum Arthropoda; class Arachnida; order Sarcoptiformes; family Euphthiracaridae; genus Microtritia; species Microtritia minima. Next base: position 508 of record JAQIYA010000418.1, read on the forward strand.
AATTGGGGAACAGACAGACAATCAAATGAACGGACATCTCTAATTAATAAGATTGCTTTAACAAAGTCAAAATAAGTTAACAATTATTTTATATAATTTTTATGTAGAATTTCGACTGGGATTTAGATTGGATTACCAAACAAATTTGTGGTTCTGAACTTATTTTCGAGTTTAAAATATCTATTGAAGATCTTTTTATACAAAGATATCTTTTATACAAAGACATCTCTATACCTTTTTAATCAAAGATATCTTCAGATATCTGTGTTGGTATACATATGTTTAGTATAGATATCGTAATGATAAATAATATTGCAATGCTTTAATGTTATTAAGAGATAAAAATTACAAAATTTTAAGCAGTCATAACATAAAACAAATAATTTCAATATTTTCAAAATAATAATAATATACATGTATTAAAATATCGACAGAATATTATTATTACGAGAGCTTTCATCGATTATGAAAAATAATATTTAGCATTAATATTTAGATTGAGGTGATATCAAATAATTTTTAACCGATAGTATCAACAAAACAATTTCAAATATTACATCAATTTATTCACAAATGCTCAAATAAAATATGAATACCAGCGAAATTCGTTCCGCGGATCTCTATTTAAATTAGATTTATATCGAAACCAATTTAATCGTTCGCTATTTAATGATTGGCTTCGGTTGTATGGATATAGTGTCGAATGTCGAAACGAGTTCGTTGTTTCGCTACTAAACGGATAGTGTCTGCTTCGAGTAAAACCAGACGAAACACTTGAGTGTCGCAGCAAATTCAATAACTCGCCATTCGGTGACTCGTTTGTGTGCTGCGAATGACTGGAGGAAGCGGTTGACTGCGAATATGCATTATCTCGCTCGCCATTCAGAGCTTCGTTTGCATTATTTCTAAAATCTGCTGCGAAGTTCGAGTCTCGATACGAACCGCGAGTGTCGTGAGTGTCGAAACTTTTTCTAAAACTTCTTTTATGGCGAAGACGTGTTGAAGTGCTCGGTTCGCTGATGAATGGCAGATATGGTGATGTTATGCGTAACTGTGAATCTGAACTCATTGTTTGGTTCGTAACACCACTTTGCAATCCGTTTGTCGCTGTTCTCTGTATGTTATAAATTTTTAATATAACAACAATAAAATTAAAAATAACAACTATAACTTTACGTTGTTATTCGATCGATTAGAAGCCAAATCTTTAATTATAACGCAATCGTTATCGTCTTCGTCTTCGATTATGTCAATAATTTCTCTGTGAGGCGTGCTTTGGCTTTGATCGCTCTCTTCTATTATCTCGATTTCTTCATTATTTGTTTGCAAGTTATTATTTTCTTTACCTCTTTGATCGACATTGTTATCACTAATATCCTCATTATAATCATTATTATCGTTGACATCATTATCGTTGACCAGATTATCATTATTTACATTATTATTATCGTTATTATTAACCGCGTTATGAATTAAATGAGTAATATTTTCAAGAATCATACAGTCCTGCGACTCGTCTTCGGTGTCGTCAATCAATTTCTTCAGTTCGTCATCACTTGCTTCCGCCAAATGCATCACATCTTCTGCGCTCTCCGTCTCAATAGATTTCAAATGTTCGGAATGGCTCTCATCTATATTTATCTCATTATTTAATTGATGATCCGTTTGCTTATCTAACAGTTCCGACTGATTGTTATCGTTAACGATATCCATAATGTCATCGCTCTTACTATTGGCGTCACTTTTAGCAATACTAACCATTAGTTCTTCTCTATTAATTGTTTGCTTTTTTTGTGCTAAAATCTGATCGCTATTGATTTGATCCACACTTTTCTCAACGTTCGCGTCATTCGAGTCGTCGTCGACATTAAAAATGATGACTTCCTTCGATCTGATATTGTCATCACTTTTACAATTGACATCACTTTTAACATTACTAGCCATTAGTTCTTCTCTATTAATTGTTTGCTTCTCTTGAGCTAAACTCTGATCGCAATTGATTTGTTGCACACATTTCTCAACGTTTGCGTCATTCGACTCGTCGTCGACTTCGATGACTTCGTTCGCTTCGATGTTGTCATCACTCTTACCATTGACATCATCACAATCAGACGCGCTAACATTTACTTCTCTATTAGTTGTTTGGTCATCGAGAGTCAAACTTTGAGCGCTCATGTGCTCCACATTTACTGCGATGTTTTCATCGTTAGACTCGTCTTCAACATTGAAAACGATTACGTCTTTCGGTGCGAACGGATTGACATTTGTCTGTTCGTCTTCGCTGTCGTCGTCGAGCGATATAATGAATTGTGTCTTACATGTGACGCCGTTAACCAATGTGTCGCCCATTGTCTGTCAATCACTTTAATAAACCATTAAAAGTATAAATATTTGGATTAATTGAACGCAAACACAACGACAGGCAAACAGCTGAGCGTCAAAGCATACCTTCAACGATACATAAAGTACAATAACGTTCGTTTCAAATAATGTTTACAATTAGTATAAAAGTTTTATAACTCACATCATTATTATTCACAATTTCAGTGAATTTATTTTCGATGTCTGCCGTTTGTCAAACACCCGATTGTTTCAATTACATTCAGTAATCATCATCAGTGGTATTATTGTTGATCTAATTATGGAATTCGAGGCGTTTTTTAATCGTTGAGAGGCATAGCATTAAGTTTGGAAAAGTTTTTGAATGATATCAAAATAAACAAACTATTAGTGCATCTTATGTTACAATATTTTATCCTCTCTTACCGCTCAAAAAACTTAATTAAAAGAAATAATTATAAGTAATTCTTATTATCAAATATAGAATTTTCTTTATCAGTTAATATTTTAAAATGAAATAGAGTTTACGTTTTGTGAGTGCCATCACTCAAACCGTTCAAAACAATTGTACGATAGAACAGGAACACACGATGTGTGTCCCCAAACATGTGCTAATAAGTCAAACATTCTCAATAATTTTTTTTTTAAATTTCAATAATACTTTATTCACTTTAAGTTGGATTTTATGTACATTTGAGTTTTATGTTCAAAATTAAAAAAAACCATATTAATTGTAATTAATGCATAATAATATGAACATTTGGATTTGATGTACAAATTATGCCAAATTACAGCAGTTGTAAAAATACTAAAAATCTACTAAAAATACTAATATTTTTATATTTTTAATTCTTAAAATAAAGAATTTATTATACATTTAAATATTTTATTGCACACACGTTTGCGATCATCGCAAAAAAAACTTTTATAAAATATTCTATAAATTTACTAAAACCCTAATTCTTAAAATCATGTTTAAAATTATGTTAAACTTGATTAACTAATAAAACCAAATATATTTTATACGTTTACTGCTCGACGTCTTTTTTATCGAATGAGATAAATAGTGTTATCAAAATGTAGCCCATAATTAGTCAATAACTATTAAAATTTATTGACTTTTATTCAATTATCTGAATAATAAAAAATGAGTGAGTAATCAATTGAAATTGAAAACTAAATTCAAGATTAAGGTGTTTGACATTGCTTTGCACTCAAATCGTGCTTTTGAATCAAATACGCTTTAATTTAATACAATTGTTGTTCAATTATTCAAAGCAATTACATTGACCTTCATTGTTATTCTTTTTACTAATTATACATTGTATAAGAGAATGATTTTGCAGTTAACAGAACTGATATCATTTGAATTGTTTTCTCAATTATATGAATAGCGCTAACATAAGACAGAATGTATGCAAATATAATGCCCAACTTTTTAGCGGCAATCAATTTGTTTTAGACGAACCTATTCTATTAACTTCAATCTAACATTAGTTATTATACAGTTATTGTACAGTAAATATGAATTAAGAAAAGTATAGCTTATAAACAATAATTTCTATATATTTATCTATATTTTCTACACAGTGTCAACAACTTTGACAATAAAATTAAAGTATTGGTGAAACTATAGCTTGAAATTAATATTGAGTGTGTGTCGTCATAGACTAGTCATCAGTCACTGACAGTCACTGACTCTCAATCACTGCTCGAAACTTCTCAATATTTATGGAAACTTCTCGAAATTAATTACGCATAAAGAATGTGCTTTTATTTTTCATTTAATAGAAATAAAAGTAAACCGTAATTAATAATAGAATTTGATTAAAATCTATGAAATGGTAGTAATATTAATAATAATCGTAATAATGAACGAGAAATACAGCTTATAATAAACTCAACAATTACTTTATTTTCATCAAAAATTCACATAATGTTAGACGTAATTCATATCTAAACGAGTGGTGATCTCGAAGTGATGCGAAACTATTATTTTAAATGCCAAACCATTTGATTTGAGAGCACAACCGTTGACCGCAATCGCTAAACGATGACAAAGATCTTCTGTTTCGGTAATACGCAAAACGGAGAGTTGGGTTTGGGAGGCATCGAAGACGAGCACATACTTCTGCCGCGAAGGCAGAAGTGGAGCGACGCCAACAAACACGCGTTCAAACAGTTGGCCGCCGGCCGTAACCATAGCCTCATTTTGCTGGTGAACCAGTCCGGCGACCGAAGCGTTGTGTTGAGCTGCGGCTCAAACGAGAGGCTGCAGTTGGCTCGCGAGGGGAGTTGGAAGCGATTGGAGCCCATCGACGACTTGCACTCGCATTTCGTCCATAAGATCGCGTGTGGCGCCAACCACTCGATGGCACTCACCGAAGCGGGACAGCTTTTCGTTTGGGGCTGCAATCTGTTCGGACAGTTGGGTACGAATTTGTGTATTATTGTGATGGCGTTTGATTAGTGTTTGATTTGACGCAGGAATCGGCAACCAATTGGACGAAGCCGTAGGAAAGCCGTCTTTAGTGAAAAAGTTGGCCGCAGAACAAGTGGTGCAAATCGCGTGCGGAGCCAATCATAGCTTAGCCCTAACCAAATGTTAGCACTGATTGCACGTATAAATGCAAACATAAACACTAATCAATTTTGATTTCAGGCGGAATTTTATACGCGTGGGGTTCGAACGCGTTCGGACAAGTGAGTAGTCTTCTAGCGTTTTCATGTGGCTTTATAAATATATATTTATAAATATTTATATATGTGGCGCAGTTAGGGATCGGCACTAAAGGCAATTGTGTGAACAGTCCCGTTGAGGTGTGTTTCAATTCCATACCGATTCGTCAAATAAGTGCGGGCGGCTCTCACTCGGCTATTCTCTCGTATACGGGCGTGATATACGTTTGGGGCAAAAACGAATTCGGACAGTTGGGCCTTAACGACACTCGCGATAGGGTCACACCGGCGGTGTTGGCGTCGCTGAGATCGCAAAATATTTGTTACGTGAACTGCGGTGAAGACCATTCGGCAGCGCTCACAGAGGATGGAGGACTGTTCACGTGGGGCGCGGGAATGTACGGACAGTTGGGCCACAATAAAAATTCTAATGAAATTCTTCCCCGACGAGTGTTCGAACTGATGGGCAATACAGTAACTCAGGTGTCATGCGGTCGGTGTCACACTCTGGTGGCGATCGGCGCCAACGGAAGAGTGTTTGCGTTCGGTTTGAACGGTTCCGGACAGTTGGGTATCGGCACACAAGTCAGCAAAAGTGTTCCGATTGTTGTTTCTCGACAGTGGAGCGAACTCGGCGTGAAAGATGTTTCAGTTAGAAATATTGCCGGCTCTCTAATGCCTGTTTTCGATAACGTTACTAATATTTCTAATCAAAGTACTCCGCGAAAGGCTAGAAGTCCAGACATTGAAAGACTGAAAAAGGATAGCGACGCAGACAGTACTGAGTCTGACATGTCTATTGACGAACTTAACGATGAAAATGTGTCGGAAGACACTGATGAAGACAACCCTATTATTATTGAAGAGCCCGACGACGAATTCAAAACTAAAGAAGAGCCTTCTTTTGTTTGTACTGCCGACACAATTTTGCCCGCAAAGGAAATGATTGAAATCGACGAATATTTATCCGATCCCGACTCCAATTCGGAAATTTTCGGAGATAGGTATCACTATGTGTTGAAAGAAGTGGTCGCGAGTAAAGGCGATCAAAGTTTTGTGATAACCTCGAGACTCACTGAGAAAACATCTTCGATTAAAGATTTTCGTGTTATTTGTTCTGATGACGAGATATACAAGTTAAACAATTCTATTATAGAGCAGTTCAAAAATAGTGGCGACGACGAAACTCTATCGTCAGATATTCTCGATTATGTGGAGCACGCGTTTCGTTCGGTTAATTGTTGGAACGCTAGTTATATTGAAAGCTGTCATAAAAGCGAAAGTAGTCTTCCATTAATTGATTGGTCGGCCGCCACTCATGGCTTTCATTGCATCGAAGACGCTGAAAATAATCGCATAAATGATTTAATATTGCAGTCAATTTTAAGCTTAATTTCTGATTTACCTAATATTTATGATAATACTAGCTATGATACGGAAGTTCTTAGAATTTACATTTTGCTTCCTTTATTTCACATGTTTCGAACTGGAATTAAAATACCAGAAGTACTGAATAAACTGATAGCTGGCTATTCTAGAGCTTTGCTAAAATTAAGTGATTACGCCATTCAGGTGTTGAATAATTGGTGGATTCAATCGGATGAGCGATATTTTAAGGATTTGATTAAGAACTGCAAGAAGTGTGTCCAACAATTATTAGATGCCCAAGATTTTGAAAACAGAAACAATCAAAATCAGCAAACGGTTCAAATTGATCCGCAATTACACGAAAATCTTAGATTAATGCTTGGATTTTTGGCGTTACTTCATAATGCAAACCAAAAAAGTTCAAAAGTGTCTTATAAAGAGTTTTACATCGAAGGCATTGGTGATAAATTCGATGTTAAACTCGATTATATATATTGGTTGAGTACAAGAGCTCGACAGTCAAAGGGTCAGCAAAGAAATACTCTATACTTATGTGATTATCCCTTTATTTTCGATCCGCCGGCAAAGACTCAAATACTCGCAACAGATTCAGCGATACAGCAGCAAAACGCGGCCGAAAGTTCTATCTTTAGAAGTCTTGTCAATCCTATGCATTTCATGGGGAGCGGCGTTATTGTGGCCAATCCTTATCTCGTTATATCTGTGTCGAGAAATACTTTACTTCAAGAAACGATTTATCAATTATGTCATAGATGTCATGATCCTTCCGAATTTAAAAAGCCATTAAAAGTTAACTTCGAAGGAGAAGAGGCTATCGATGCCGGTAATTGTTTTGCTAACTTATCTTAAAATATTTGTAAATAATTGGAATATATATAAATTTCTTTATGGTAATTGTATATTGCATTAAACTAAATAATTTTGTGATCTATATCTAGAACATAATAGCATGTATTAAAATAATATATTATTGATTAGGAGCTGGAATGAAGAAAGAATTCTTTTTGCTATTAATGAAGGAAATGCTTGATCCCAAGTATGGAATGTTTAATGAATATCCCGACACGAACTCCATTTGGTTTAATCCCGGAGAAGTGGGAGAAGAAGACGATTTAGTTATGTATACTTTAATTGGAATTGTGTGCGGTTTAGCCATCTATAATCAAGTCATTATTTATTTACCGTTTCCTCTCGCTCTATACAAGAAAATTCTATCTGAAGAGTTAACTATCGATGATTTAAATAGTTTAGATCCGACAGTCACTAGAAATTTAAAACAGATTCTTAATCCAGAATGTAGTGAAGAGGAATTTAACGAAATATATGGTGATTTAAATTTTACGGTCACATTGACCTGTTATGGTTCTATTTTGGAATTCGAACTCGAAAAGAATGGCAAAGAAAAACAACTGAATTGGAACAACAGAAGCGAATACGTTCACCTCTATTGGGATTATATATTGAATAAATCCATCGAAAAACAATTTCAATCATTCAAACAAGGATTTAATAAAGTTCTCAATAAAGACGGTATTTTGCAATTATTCCGCGCCGAAGAGTTGATGCAATTAGTGACGGGTCAGGACTCGTACGACTGGAATGTAATGGAAAAATGCGCGACTGAATATAAGCCACCGTTCAATGCTAATCATCCGACGATTATTAAATTTTGGAATGTATTTCATATCCTGTCGATGGAAGAAAAAAAGAAATTTTTACTATTTCTTACAGGTTCTGATAGAATACCAATATTGGGAATGAAAGCGCTTAAAGTATGATTATTTTTTTATATTAATTTTTTTAACATAAAAATGAGTTTTATTTTAAGCTTACTAATTATAAATTATTTTTCATTTACGAGATGATCTTACTATATGTAATATTTTGAGTATACGCTTATATTATTTGAATTGAAATATTTTCATATTATGGTAATACATCATTGCAACTGATAGTAAAAATAATTTTTAATTTGATAATCTGTGATATAATTAGATGTCAAATTTTTATTTATTTATAGGTTAGCATTTATTACTACATAAAATATCTATTTTTAATAACTATTAAATAACTATACTATTAAAATATTAAGAATAGCTTTTTAAATTTTTATTAAGTATTCTAAATACATATTTAAATAAATACAAATTTATATGTTAAACAATATATTTAATTTTAATTGAGTTTAATTTAATTCAGTCATAGTTTAAATTAATGCCTATTATTTTTTAAAAATAACTTAAATAACATTTAAAAATATTTGGATTTAACAAAATAACTTAATTGGCGTGCTTTCAAGTTATTGATAAATATATGAAATTAAAATGTAGAAAATAAAATCAAATAAATAGAAAATGCTATCTATTGTGATTTTTAGTTATACATGTATTTGTCTCGATTACAAATTACTTTTATGTTCCGTTAATAAACTTTAATTTTGAATAATAATTTATTTGAACTTTTAGATTATCATTCAACCGATGAAAGTAAGTGACGAACACTTACCAGTGGCGCACACCTGCTTTAATGTTCTCGATTTACCTGAGAATTACAGTTCAACTGAGAAATTGAAACAAAAATTATTACAAGCGATCGAACACACGCAAGGCTTCGCTCTCGCGTAGTCATTCAGATGTTGCCACTTATATATTGAGTGCTATATTGTTTTTATATTAATCATAGTAATTGTTAATATATATGACTTTAATTTCCTACTAATGTTATGAAACTAAAATTAATAATTTTTAATATATTATAATTTATATTTTAAATAGAAATAAATAATTTAAGTGATATTTATTTGAATGCTTTTTTTTAATAACTTATTAATAACTTATTTAGTGGACACTTATAATACATATATAGGCCCACACCCGACAAAATATATAATTGCAAGGAGTCTCTAAAATAGTACTCATTGTATACTTTTTTACGCCAAAAACTGTCTAACGATTAACAAGTTTATTAGTGTAAGAATCTACAACTAAAAATTAATACCAACACTAAGCTTTTAATAACATTGATATTTTGGTAATCCTAGAGTGTACCTCTTCAAGGGTTAGATGTCTTGCTTGAGCCTCGAGTAGCTGAATATTCCTGCAGACCATTCTGGCCATTCAGGCCATTATTAGAGGTCTGGTCACTCTATACATTTGTTATACACGTGGTATTTATATGGTTTGGTACATTTTTTGGATTTGTTATGTAAATTAAAGATCTATTTTAAATTTGTTTCAAATTCAATTAATATGTTTTGATTTCATAAATTATTATTTGAATTTTTCTTTTAATTAAATAATAGAAAGTTGTATAATTGCTTTGATATAAACAAAAATTGTTTATTATTTGCTAATATTTATAAATGTTTAATTCGATTCAATTTAAGCGGTACATACATTTGTCAACTTATTTTAGCTCACTTTTCCAACTAAAAGAACACTTTTGGAAGCAAAGAAGTGTAACAAAATTGATAATAATTTGTGCGCCACTTATACAGGTCTTTGATTAGACAGACCTCTCAAATCCATAACTAACTTTATCAATGAGCAAAACATGAATATTTTAACATTTATCAAAACTGCAATTGTGTAACTCAAATGTTTTTAATGGGTTTTTGCAAATAGGTTTTGCAAATTAAATGACACTTAAAATCTTAATTTTTAAATAAATCATTTAATTTCAATAAACAAACATTAGGATTAACTATTAAAACTTTTACCAAAATTCAAATTCATTATAATGATGTTTATTTTAAATTACAAAAGTTAAAATCAATACTAGTTTATCTATCAATCAATACCATTATAAAATATATGAAATTAGTGGCTTTTTTTGAATGAATTTTATTTAATATATAATATATAGTATAATATGTGCACTTATATATTATAATTATATTTGCAATATCTGTTTTACTTCACTTTACCATTTTGATAGAAATTATCGTTAATTTTAATTCTCGGTTTGTAAGTCTTGTAAGATTTACTATAAAAATCATAGAAAAGCCAAAAGAAAATGGGAGGTTGTGTTAGTCCCACATAAAGCCAAACCATGGGATATCCAGTTTGATAAATGAAAAGAGGGACGCAATAAACGCCGTAAATGACGAATTGCCACAATTGCATGACTGTTATGTACTTCTTCCACCACAAGTACTTCTGCACCTGTGGTCCCAACGCCGACAACGCGTAATACGAGTACATCGATATGTGAATAAACGAATTGATGATCGAGAAGAGCAACAATCCTGGAACGCAAGCGTTCCACTTGAAGGCCACGTGACCGAAGAACGGAACCACTGAGTGGTGGTACAGATGGAGGAGAGTTATGTGCGAATACTTTTTGCGTAAAATGAAAAATAATGTGTCGAATAAGTCGCAGAATTTGGTCAACCAATAGAGATAACCTAAATGTATCATTTGAATGGCTTCGGGCGACACGTCGTCGATGTCCGGATACTTAAAGTCAAATAAAACGGCGCCGTATTTGAAGTGCTGGACTGAGTGGTAGAAGGCGTACAAATTAAATAAAGTCATGATCGAGTTGTAGACCACCATAAAGCCCCTCAACTCGAATGGCTTCATATTCCTCATCAAAGCAGGTCCGATAACTTTGGCCAGCATTATGTAGTGATAGATCATCACTAATCCAAGCAATAGACTCAAATTATGCACTAATAGATAGTGATTTGTCCGAAAGTCTTCTTTCGTTACAAATGTATTAGACAAAAACTGAATTATATTACTCAACATTATTGTTGATTATTTGGTTGTAATAGTGTTAATACTTGAACAACGATCGTATTGAAGAGCTCACACAAGAGTGTTTCTAACTTTTATGCGAATCTAATGTTCTTTCAAATAACTTTCAAATATCCTTCTATACATATTATTAAGTATAATTCTATTATTTAATAAAAGGTTTATAAATGTTATATTAATAAATGTATTAAATATTTTAAATTTATTTCTCTGTCTGTCTGTCTTTATATATCTACATATATATCTGTATAATATCATTATATGAAAATTTCTATTATATAAGTATATTAATATATTTATATGAATATTTTACTAATTATTAATAGCTAATTATGCTAATTAGCTATTATTAATTAATGTTTAGAAAATTGTTTTACTTTGTAAAACCATTGAAAAGTTTACTTTAATTTTAGTTACATTTCAAAGCGTCATTTTATAATCATCTTGAAGTGTTAAATGAAAAAATAATTAATGTCAACTTTAAATCAATTTGATTTTAAGCATTTTGTATATAATACTAATTTTAATTATCTCTGCAAAATCGAGAAAATGTGCCGTAAATATAAACCAATTTTGTTTTTTGTGTCATTTTTATATTAAAATGTATCGCATTGTTATTAAATCAAATTATACAGCGTATAAAATTATTTAAGGAAATTCTTGCACAAAATGTTACTTATTATTAGTGGTTTTACAATAAATGCATTGTAATAAGTAATAAGTAATAACTTATGTGTAAAGCCATTATTTTTTTATTATGTCCTTAAATTTTTATGGAACTTTAAAACTAAATTATTAGCCATATTTTAAATATCAATTATTATGGAAAATTACAGCTAAATTTCATAGACTCTCCACTGTAACTATAATAATAGTAACCGAATCACTCATCACGGTTTGCTATTAATTTTTAAATGTAATTGTTAAATGTTTTTATGTCATAGATTTCATAGATGTTATTTATATATACCCTAAAAACACGACGATAACCCGCATCTAATACTATGTTATTAATTAAATTAATAATATTAGTAAATTAGTAACTATTGGATCATGCTTTTCAGAAATATTAGTTGCATACTTGAAATTTTGCATATTTTCAAAATAAATTTGAATTGCCATAATTTGCTTTAAAGCAAAATTGTTTCAAATATTATATTAAAGATTTTTAAAAACACAAAAATACTTTGAAAATTATTGCAAAATGTTTTGATATTGCAAAACAATATACACTAACATGTAGTGATATTAAATGAGTCCCATTATATTAAATTTTCCAAACATTCCAAAACATTCTGCGAAATACCGGCAGAAGGAAGGCTAAAATTTTAAAAGACATGTCTGTCAAAAGACAATTTTCTGTCAAAATTAATTGAAATGCGAAAAGGAATAGGGAAAGAATTGGTTGCGATTGTAAACATAATTTTTGTGAAAATAATTTTATTCTTTTATTATATTTCTCTTAAACAGTTTTCAAAATACTGTATAAGTATATGCTGAATATATCTTATACATATATATATGTATATATGATGTAATTAAAAATTTAACAATTTTCACATAAAATTTTTATTAATATTACAAATAAATATTACATTCAAATAAATATGTTCTAAATGTAAGTATAACTCATTTGTTTATATTAAAATTAAAAATATTCGATAACCCGAATTAATTCAGATCATGTAAACAAATGTTTTAATATGTTTTAATACATATTATATAGTTTTAAGTTAATCAAGAGTTTTAATTCACAGATCGATTGTGCTGACAGTACAGTACACTACAATACAGTACAGTACAATAGGCTTATAAAGGTAAACAATTTAAAACATATCAATTTGTATGTTAAATGACTAAAACAATAATTTCTATTTATTAATACTTTCGATTATGCATTCGTTATTTAAACAATGTATAATTTTTATAATATTAAAAATCACAACATTAACAATTATACACTTTAATTAGAAAAACACCTTAAAATTTACTCAATTTAATATATACTCAATTGAGTATTAAGTTAAGTTAATTTAATATAATTTTATTAATTCAGATTTTCTCAATCATAAAAAACAGTTGTGTGTGGAAAATGATTATTATATTCACTTTGCAGTGAGATTAGCATACAGTTATTTAACTAAAAACAAATATATACGATATTATAAATTCTATACCCATTAAATATTTTTCTTCATAATTCGTATATGATTGTAATGAGGAAAATAATTAATAAATTTACTAAAATATAATCTCAAATGTCTAAAATATATATGTTTAAACAGTTGCATAACAAGTGTATACTATCCAAAATTTTGGACGAGAAAAATATGAAATTAAATATAAGCTTAACTAACAAAACAATTGTAAATAAATCATAATAATAATTAAATTAAAATTCATTACATTGAATTGAATTAAAATTTCATCTCAAGTGGAGATTTGTTTGCTTAGTCTATCACGAGATCGGATAATAGAAATCCCTGTCACAGGTATCAGAATACGGACCTGTCTTACAATCAATCAGTTCTATGGCAGACGAATGATTGTAACAAATGATAATCTCTTCCAACATCAATGAATTGTCGCGTTCAACACAATTCAATTGAACGCTACGATTCAACTTCGAGTTAAACACATTATTGAATTCGCTTTTACTGTACAGTTTCTTGTTATTCGCAGTGATGTTATGCTCCCGAAGCCAGTCATCCACAGGCAGTGATTTGTAAATTTGTAAAGTGGTGTTGAAGAAGTCGAGTTGCGGTGTCTTCGCACACGTGCCGTGTTTGACCCACTCGTGGCGCCAAAGAGAGTCATACGACTTGTTTGGCGTCAAATTAGTCCAATCGCTCTTCAGGTCGTCCACAATAGCACTCAACTGTTTCACGTCAAAGCGTCGATCGAAACAGCAATACTGCGGCCAACTATTGTTGTCGAACTGAGGCCATCGGCCGTGAATGAGCCACTTATTGGTGTGTTTGAGGCACGCGTTGGCGCGACATATGGTCGACGGCCAGCGCAACACAAACAAGTAATAGTCAAACGCATAGCTCGTCGAACAGCTCAGCGTTTTCGGGCCGTATTTCGGGCCTGTTATGGCGGGACCGCTGTTGCCGATGATGGTCGTGATCACGATGAACGTGATGATCGTCACCGAAGCGATGGCGAACAGTCTGAAGAGGATTTTGTTGCGTCGCTGTTGTCGCCACTCGTAATCGCTGTCCAAAAGCATTAACTCCTGTTCAGACATTTTTATTTCATACGAAGTTTACCACTAATTATTAATGACCACAATGTAAATGCGTGTCAATGGTATCACAAATAATTATTATGAGGCATAGCGTAGTGTTCATTACTGTTCATTACTTTTGTACAGTAAATCAAACAAAATCTCCACACAATAACAACCATTAACAGCTGTTTTTTGGAGTCATTTGGTATTATTTGGGTATAAGTTTTCGTGATTTTTTACAACTTCTTTATTATTGTGTGATTAAAGTGATTTAAGTAAATAAATTAATTTATAAATAAATTTTTAAAAATAATTATAAATTCATAAAATCTTTACTATAAATCCATATTCAAAATAGCCTTTTTATTTTTAAAGTATGCCAAAGGGAGTCGATTTGGAGTAGTGGTCCAAATGTTAGCACATAATAAAAGTAAGTGTTCAAAAATTTAAATATCTTTGAAGCGATGAAAAACCTAAATCGCAATAATCCATAAGTAATAAGCCATCAAAAAGCTATTCTTAACCTAATCTAAACTATTCTTAACGATTTTATTTATCGACTGTACTATTTTTTATACGTTTAATCACAGCTGAGTTCGCATAAAAAAGTATTTGTAAACAATAAAATTAATTACATTAACATTTACTTAATGTCAATTACACAGCTCTACTCTTTTAATCACTAAATCTATAAATACTTTAATAACTAAGTATAACTAAATATAACTAACTAAATATAAAGATAAACTATTATTTGTAAAAGAGTGTCGCATATATTCATTTTCTAAACACATTTTATATTTACTAAATTTATGTTATAAATATGGACATCAGATATTAAGTATTTAATATTAACATTAAAATTAGACTTCATTACAACTATCGTTATCGTTGTTTTAATTACGTTTTACTTGCAGTATTGACAATATTATTAAATAGATTTAAAAACGCGCCAAAAATGATATTTTATATGAAAGCAGGTCAAGAGCACAGCTGTATTCATCAAATTAACTTATATTTACAAATTGTGAAATCGATCCATCATTCTATATATAGATATAGTCAATTAAAAGTTACGCTGCCTTCAAATCAATTCATTTGAATTGTCATTTCAAAACTGATCTCTATTTTCCTTCCGAATTGAGTTTAACTCATTTCATTAATACTATTTAATTCTCTCATTTGATAAATATTTGATTAAAAAATAGATAGATGTGAGTCAATGACAAAGTTATTTGATAGTGTTTCGAGTCATTCAATATAGTAAGCAAAACGCAGAGAAGCGCTAATTATTTGAAGTCATATCCTTTCGTACATTTCCTACTCGTGTGTCGACTCTTGTTTCGACTCGTGTTTACTTAAAACATGTGACGTCATTTGAATAGTTAGGGCGAACTCACTTCAACTCATACTTTTTTCACACACACTCACACCTATATTAAATACAGAAATAATGTCTGCCCAAACAGTACTTTACAATGATTTTTAAAAATCTTTGACGCCTATTATCTACTATTACAACGAAATATTAATATGAAATATTAATATTTATACTATTATATCTATTATTGAGGCATAATTTACTTATTAAGAACTGTAGACTTCAAACTCAAGTACTGTTACTTTAAATTATTTACACTGTATTAACATGTGATACATGCTATTACGCACTGTTATGCGTTAGTGATCGTCACTCATTGGTGGAGTGAGTGTCACAACAAAGTGTGCTTCAAGTTAGTCATTATTGCGAAACACTTTGTTATGGTCTGCGAGCGACACGTCTTTCGTTAACATCTCAAGTCCCGTTTGGCCCACCGTTTGACGCACTCTTCGCCACATATTTCTCCCTTTCGCTCAATAGTTTGTGCCGACTATACAACTAATATATTGCGAACGCTTTCCACTGATTAGATAATTATTAAGTATTTATTTTAACGCTTTAATCGACATTTTTGTTGATATGAATGGTTTGGTAACCAATACTCCGCTATTCATTGATATATTCACTTAACTGCTGACAGCGTTGGAAATTAGTTACAGACGTCTGCTTTCTTATGAGGATTTTATCCAATTTATGGCGTGATTTGAAGACAAACACAGTGTTGTGCTTAAAGTCGGAACAGTGGGAGCAGTGATGCGATATTGAAATGAGATTCTATATCACAACTCAATTATTTATTTATTTATGACAATATTTTATGTCGAACTTCATTAACTATTTATAATTTTAACTTATTTTATAATATTTGAATCGAAAACAATTACTAAACGCAAGAGAGTGGACATAAGGGACTCGAAATCGGAGCGAATGTCGCGAAAACGGAATCGAGAAGTGAAAGCAAACGACGCCATAGAGAGCGAGTCGAGTGCGCCCAAGAGGTCGAACGCAATCAAACCCGCGGTCTTCAGCGATGACAACGAAGCCATAGAAGAGCTGAATCGTTGCGATTACACCGTCAAAGTCACGTTAGACGCGGCGAAGAAGAATGTGGCGAAACGCAGAATAAGGGTTTACGCGGACGGCATTTACGACATGTTTCACGCCGGACACGCGCGACAACTAATGCAGGCCAAGAACGCGTTCGCCGATGTCTATCTCATTGTTGGCGGTTTGTATGCTTTTGTTTCATTTTCGTGTATTTTATTTTTAAGTAATTGATTATCAAATGATAACAAAAAAATGCGGCCAAAATTTAAACCGCTGTATCGCAACAATCAAATGACGAGCAACAATGAGATGCACAGATTTAGATTCATTTTAAGATAATTTGCTATTTTGTCAAAAAATCAATTAAAAAGATGAAACGCGTTTAATCTTTGGACAAACTTTATTTCGATAAAGTGAAAATTATTTTACTGTTAAGCACTTTATGGCTACGAAGCGTAAGATCGCTATATATGATATTATTATAAGAGCAGAGAATATGTTAACACTAAAAGTGTGCACTGATCAGTTCATAAACCTTTGCAAATGAATCACAAAAAATTCAAAAATTAACAAAACCAAAGTTGATGCCAAAAATGGAATTTCTCAGATAAAGTTATCGCAATACAGTACATCCTCGATTTTGGCAACTCTAATGCCAACCAAATTAGTCGCCGAAATCAAGATTTGCTAAAATCAAAGTTCTAGTTTAAAATACTTTATTATGAGACTATAATGAAAATGAAAGTAAATACATTAAAATAAATTATAGTTTCGAAAAATAACTAGTATTTTTAAATTGTTCTAAAAGATTATTTCTATAAATGTAGATAAAATCTACATGTTTTATTACATCTAAATTTATATTTCGGAATTTTTAAATTTTCATAATCATTAAGTATCGAAACCTTTTAAAACTCTTATGTTCAGACATTTTCACTTTAGGAAATCTGATTTTAACTAAACATCAAATATAACTTTCACTTGTAAAGACTAAAATTTCAATGTCAATGACGATAGCAGTAGTTTCACATAAAAGTATGAAAAATAGACCCATATTTCCAAAGTCAAGAAAATTTTCTAAAAAAAGTACCATAAAAGTACTGTAAATTAGTTGCCAAAATCAAAAAGTTGCTAAAATAAAAGTTATTTAACATTAGAAGTTTAGCAAATTCAGTGCGGACATCAGAAACCTATTGCTAAACTCAAGAGCTGCCAATATAAAGGTTGCCAAAATCGAGGATGTACTGTATTTTGAAATTACACCGTCCGATGAAGGGAATTAACCATAAGTGGTCTAAATTTAGTGACGTTTATATAGGGTTTTAAGTTGTCCAAATTTCTTTATTAACAAAGGGAAAGTTGTTCAAATAGAGTTCTAACTTGGCAAAGTTGGACTTAATAGACTACTGTATCTATACTCTTTATTAACAAAGGGAACTTGTAAAAATAAATTTTAAGTATTGTTGGGATAAAATAAAATAAGCTCATAATAGTGTTCAATCTTGTTTATTCTAAAATCTGTATAAATTTGTAAATTATTTAAATATCAAAGCATTTAATAATTTTAAAAATTAATTCAGTAAATAGTGATGAGCTGACACATCGATATAAAGGAAAGACGGTAATGGACGAAACGGAACGATACGAAGCAGTGAGACATTGTCGATACGTAGACGAAGTGGTTCGCGACGCGCCGTGGGTTTTGACTGACGAATATCTTGAAGAGCATAAGGTATGTATGAATGAATTATATTGTAATTTTTGAGTTGATAAAGCTTTACTAAATTTATAATTTTGAATTAAAGATTGATTTTGTGGCACACGATGATATTCCTTACACGTCGAGCGATTCGGACGATGTGTACACCGCTATTAAGGCAAAGGGCATGTTTTTGCCGACCGAGCGAACTGAAGGCATATCGACATCAGATCTCGTTTCTCGAATAGTTCGCGATTACGATGTGTATGTGAGGCGTAACTTAGCGCGAGGCTATTCTGCTAAGGAGCTGAACGTTTCATTTATCAATGTATGCTTACTCTAATATTTGGTGATATTTTACAATATATGAAGTTTGAAATTAGGAAAAGAAGTTTAAGCTTCAAAATAAAATGGACGAATTGAAAGATAAGGGAAAGATGTTAGTGGAGAATTTAGAAGAAAAGCGTCACGAATTAATTCAAAAATGGGAAGAAAAGTCCAGAGAATTTATTCATAATTTCCTTGAATTGTTTGGACGCGAAGGAAGACTTGTATGTATTAATTGATAATAGAGTAGATAACAATAATAATTAAATTTGATAACAATTGCCAGAACGAACTATGGAATCAAAGTAAGGGTCGCATCAAACGAGCACTCTCTCCAATTCCGAGTCCATCGATGAGTCCGAGTCGCGATAATGAACAAACATCTGTAAACAAGCGTTTGCGTACTTATTCTCCAACTTATGCCAACGACGACGATCATCAATATTTAGATGACAGTGAAGATGAATTGGAAGAATACATGTTAGCTTATGAGTTGAATGGCAGAGATCGCGATCTCGAAGCAAAAATATCTGCTGCAAAGTATGATTAATTCAAATGAGGAGACTATGATAAGCGTAACCAAAATGGTTTTATTTCTAGTCTCAAAATGTTTTATCCAAATATATTATTTTAATGTGTTTTACAGAGCAATAGAAGCCATATATCAGATTATGGCTGATTTAATAAATTAATAATTTTGAGTTTTAATTATGATTATCCAAAATTTATTTATAGCTAACTTTTTTTTCCATATTTTTTCGGAAATTTTCATTTCAGCTATTTTTGATTTTTTTTGTTTTTATACTTTAAATAAAAATAAGTTTATAAATCAATTTTATAATTTATAAAATCTAGTATAAAAATATCTGTTAAATTTAAATTCACATGGAAATTGTTAGAATGTAAGGATTAATGTTGTGACTCAGTCTTTGTTTGTTTAATCCATTGTTTAATTGATTTATTTTGTAAAATAAATTGAATGTTAAGGACTTCAAAATTAACTAAAATAAGGAAAAATTTAATACATAATCTGTTTTAGATAATATGGATTTATTGATATATATTGAGAATGTCTTAAGCATTATAAATAATAAATAACTTAACTATACAACTATGTTTTGATTCTAAACATTTAAAAATCTTTTACTTCAAAATTTAAACGCTAAAACATGTTAAACTACTGAATATTTTAAATTTATAATGTTTTACATTACTATTTATTTGTAAAATGATTGTAATTTATTATTGAGAAATAATAAAATTATTACCGTATATCAAATTACGTATAATGATATTATATGTACAAAATTATATATTTTAAAAATAAACTGTTTATTTATTGTATGTTAAAAACTAATTTAAAAGCTTGAGCTTCGATACGTGCGACACGTATTTAAAAACAATAGATTCTACAATAACAACACTCACTAAAATTGATTTAAATCTAATATGAAAGGCATCGAATTCTATAATTAATTTTTAGACACTATCGATGTTAAAGCTATTGTGAATTTATCCATAAGTATCGATAATCAGATTGTAATTATTTGGCAATTATTGATAATACGACTCCACTCTACATTCAAAAAGTATCAAACAATCTTAAACCCAATTCACGCAAATTCAAGCACTGCTTCGCTAAAATATCTA
>JAQIYA010000419.1:0-20986 GCA_034699355.1 Microtritia minima
TATAGAATATAAAGTCAATTAAAATTTTGAAAATCTAAAAAATACTATACTATAGTTTTGCTTAAACTATACTGTTTTAGCACTATTTATTTAAAAAGATGTTTAGATGTCCATTTATCAAGAAACTCAAGCTTGCAAACTTAAGCTCAGCTCAAGCTAAGAAAAAAATTAAGCATACAGCTCATCAAAATGAGAAAATTACCAAATAAAGCTCAAGTTCGAAATAAAATTGAATAAGCTCAGGCGAGCTCAGCTCAAAGGATAAGTGATCTTCTGAGCTTAAGATCTTAATACTATTGTAAAATATTACAAAAACTTTTAAAAGGTACCTTTATTTTATGTTATAAATAATTTTTCATTCTTAAATATTAATATCATGCATATTAATAAACATTAACATATGGAAATCAATCAATTCAAAACAGAAAAATAATTATAATAAAGCTAAATTTAAATTCTTTAATACATTTTATTTGTACACAATGTAAGCTAAAGCTCAACATTGATCATTGTCTTAGCTTTATGTTAAGTTTAAGCTCAAAAATCTTAGATCAAAAAGTGTTATTTTTGAGCTTATGTTCACTAAGCTCAAACTCAAGCTCAGAATTTTGAGAATTCTAACATCATTTATTTAATGGTAATTATTTATAAGAATAATAGGCAAACAAATTTACCCGTAATGATCTGCCATAAATAGCCATCAGAAGATTAAGTTTATATATAAGAAAAGTAACTGTAACTTATATTCTTTTTTAAACAAATTTAGCGCATGAAAAGAAAAAGTAAATTTAGCGTTTCAAATACAAATTCAAAACTCAAATTTTATATTTCTAAAAAGTTTTTGTAAATCAGAATTATTGACGAATCTAATTCTTTATGACAATTTGCACAAATTTTACTAATTTTGAGTTTATGTTCATTAATTTAATTAATTATTACATTAAACATGATAATATTAATTTCATAATTTATGTATTTAAAAATTATCATTGTATCGATTTTAAACAAAATTATTATAATATAAAAACCTCCATATTATAATTGCAATAAGAAAATAATATCTAATCAAACATATTTAAGCACAATTTGTATGAATACGGACTCCGAAACTGTGAGTTTTAATGAAAATCTTAATTTACTGTCTTATTCTTAAGACATCTGAGACTCTTAAAAATGAGGAATTAATCTGACACTCCAGAGACTGTGTTAAATCTCAGATGTGATGCAGATGTAAAATCTATGACAGTCTCTAAATCATTAAACACATATTATTTACAATTCATAAATAAAAATGATAATATTATTTCAGATTTTAATAATCTGTATTTTGCAATTTTAATTGAAAGTAAATATTGATTAAATAAAATAGTGATATTAAAAATTTAATTGTATAACATTACTCTATCACTCTATCTATTGCAGTATAGTTGAAATAATAACATAAAAATAATACAAATTAAGAAAAATTCAAATAAAAATAATATGATAATAATTAAATTGATGATAATAAAAATTAAGTTTAATATTATCGTCAATAAATAGATTTTAAAGAGATAAGAAAAAATGATAGCATACTGACGAGTATTTTCAAAATTGTGGTCCATTTTGGAAAACTATGAAAATTTTAGAGTTTAAAAAAGTAAATAAATTTGTTTTCATTAAATTGTTGTTTACAATTATAGTTTACCTCAAAAACTATTAATGGACTTTAGAAAAGTATGATTATTACAAATAAAAAACAGCAAAACAGAAATCAAGAATTATTATCGATGTCATGCAATCGCAGCACATTATGGGTGATGGCATCGCCTCTCTTTATAATTTTGGTGTAATGACACGCACACAGACATAATACGAGCTCAACCAAAGATGTTGTGGCGCTAAATAATGTCGTCATTCGAATTGGATTGTAGTCAATGGTGTAGGCATGCATGCAAACGGTGGCGATTAGAAACAGAAATGTGGTGAAGAATGCGATGAAGAGGAGAATACTGTACGCCGACAGGAGTCTGAGGTCCTCCTTATTGGCAGCTATGATGCCGAGAGCCGACACCGATAGGGCAATAGCGCCGCATATGATCACAACACTGGCAGATCCAGCGCTGGGAAATCGATCGTCTAATACTGTCACTGATGTGATGTTACTCTCGCTCTTATTTTGCTTATTAAATGATGGATCACTGTTTTCAGCAGCGATTGCATTATTATTGTTAGCGCTGTAATTGATGGCAATGATCACGCCATCAATAAGGATGGAAAAGCCGATCACGAATATGAATGAGTTGAACAGCAATAAAGTCGTTTTCATAATTTTAGGCGACGCGTAAGTCGGCATTATTGTGCACACAAGTTATTATCACTCTCTCAAGACTAACTTAGGCTTTGAACCTGCGATCGTCTTAAACGATTTTTGTGGGATGTGTTGCCAAAATAGAAATCAGTCATTTGGCACAACAAAAATACATTTGGAAAGAAAATGCTGTTCAAGTGATGGCGAGCCAACTGACAAATGTCAATGTAAAACTGTAAAACTTAACTAAACTAGGCTTTGATTTACTGTCTAACATATCGCAGACACGCGTGCTTTATTGATATTATGTAAATCTAGATTTTTATAATTTTCACTGATTATCATACATATTAGAATTGGAATTCTTAAAATTTTTACAAAACACAAATGAAATGATTTTTTTTAAAAATTAATTTTTAAAAATCAAACCAAAAAAAGTTTGCCGAAAAAGAAAAGTGTTTAATGTAAGCGATAGTGTCGTGTCTGGCTTTTTGTAGTATTTTAATGTTGAGTTTATTATTTATTTTTTACTTTTATTTTAATAAATGATTTTCAAATATTTTCCACAATAAGTTCCTTATAAATACCTAAATTCTGTTACAATGTTAAGCAAAGAATTCTTATTAAAGTAAGCAATACAAAAATGTAATATTTTATTAAAATAAAACTTTAACTATTAAAATACTTTTTCATTTTAAAATATTTTTTAAAATAATAAACTCTTATCTTTACAACTCATGTGATACAATGGAACAACTAATACGTTTCGTATTATTTGTTTCCTCAACATTGTTATAATCATCACTCGATTCAATATTATTACATTCAATATTTTCTTCAATTTTATTTTGTGAAGACATTAATGTAATCAATAAAACAAAAAAGAGTCTTATTTTGTTACGAATTGATTTATTCTTAATAGTTCCACCAAAGAGTGCCGATAACGCAATCGACACACCAATTAAAATGACGGTCCACTCAGACATTTGATTGTCGTTGTCTGAAAATATCTTATTATATTTAATTACTAAATTAATTTATAATTTTTAAAATTAAATAAAAACCTAAGCCTTTGATGCATTTTCCTTTAATTTTCTTTGCACTCACACATTCACAGCGACCCGATGCGCACAAAGAGTACGTATATCTTTGAGTGCATTCCTCGTTTGACTGACATGATACTAATTTGCCTGTAAATTAAATATATAAATTAATTAATATTAAATTAAAATATTTTTTTTGTATACAGCGTTTTTAAAATGGTCGCATTCACTAAATAATTAGTATTTATAAATAGCATTTTTGCTGTTTTCTTACAACATATAAAATTATTATTTTAATATTTAATTAATATTTAATTAAAAACAAATTAATCTGAATTTTTTTATATTCTATTTAATAAATTATTTAATTTTGAAATTATTTCTTTTTTAGATATATTAACTTTACTTTGAAACTAAATTATTTAAATACAAAATTGTATTTCTATGATAGAATAATTGCATTTTAAATTCGCTGTATTTTTGTTTTATAATCATAGTATAAAATCTAACACTTATTCTGTATTTGCATGGAAGTTATATCGCATTCACATCTATTAAAGTTTGTGTCACACAAACTTTTCTTAACAAAACAGTCGTCGTTTGTCGTGCAGTTAGTGTTCAAATTACCTAAATTATCAATCAAATTAATTATCAATCTCTACTATAGCCTTACACACTCACTTTACCACTTTAACACAATTCTCTCTCTCTCTCTCTCTCTCTCTCTCTCTCTCTCTCTCGATTTATTGTTTATTAAAATTTATTTTGAAGTCAACAGAAAAATATTGTTGTTTACATTATTGGTAATACTATGAATTAGATTTTTAATTAAATTAAATTTTATATTGAATAAAACAATAAAAAATTTTATTTATAAAAGTTTAATTCAACAATTGAAAAGCATTTATTATTTTAATTAATAATCTCTATTGATATTTCTGAAGATCTGTTTTAGATTTTGTTACATGTGTGCTATTCTGTATTTAGAAAACAATAATTGTTAAGAATTATTCTTAATATAAAAAATTATTAGACAGTAATAATTTGAAAGTATTCAAATCAGAAAAACATTTCACTTGTGTGCTCACAAGACTCTTCAGTTTCACACTAAGCTGATCTGCTAACGTGATCTTCGTGTGAATCTGAAGAGGCTGTGAGCACACAAGTGAAACGATTTTCTGATTTAAATACATTCAAATTATTACTGTCTAATAATTCTTTATATTAAGAATTGCTTTCTAAAATAAAAATGACAGGCATTCTCGCTGATACAGATAATTCTGTATCAGATATATTCTATACTGTTTGTTTATATTTGTTTATATATTTTATTTTTCAATTAATATTCAATAATTACAAATTATGAGTGAAATTAATATATCAAAATTAGCCAATGCTAATCAATTAAATAATAAGACTTTTAAAAAGTAGTAATTTTGTGTATTTAATTTGCTACGAAATCTAATATACAGTCAACGAAACTTTTCCTACGAACAAAGTATGTTAACCTATACGCGACTGCATATAAATAATAAATAATGTATTTACCGAATAAGCGATTATCTTCTTCTTCTATTAGAGTTGAATTATGTTTATCATAATCCGTTTCATTACTATCAAAGTGATACAATGGAAACTTAGTATAAAAGTAAAAAACAATTAACAAAAAATGCGTTAACATTCTAACTAAACAAATAAAAACACTGACATTACAATTAGGATTAATTCTGTTTTATACAAAAGCTAATTGTGTTATTGGGTCTAAAAATGTCGTTTTAATTGCGAATAGGATGTCGATCATCACTGGAATTAAATATCTTTTAGAGAAAGTAAAAATGTGGGTCAATATAATAATTTTTGGTGCATCGAAAATATGTTAAATTCTATTAATATTTATTTTAAATTTAATTTAGTTTATAATTTTTTAATCCCATTAATTGAAAGTGAAAAAGAATTTTAATCAATACTAAATGTATATTTAGAAATATAAATCTTTAATTTCTCTATCCATTCAATGGTAACAATGATAATATTTTGTTTTATGTATTGCATAATATATAATCTACAGTCAAGTTTTTTAAACAAATAAATTAAACATTTTCTTAATGATGATTCTCGTATAATTATTATATTGATTATATGGTGAAATCAAAGATCACATGTTAACAGTTGAGAAAGTTTTTTATGATTTTCGGTTATGAAACATGGAAAAAAATAAAGTGTAGGCGATAAAAACTATAAAAAGGCAAATTAATAAGCATTAAACACGAAACTGGTATAATCAATAATAAAAGAACTAAGCGTTAATTTACGTTTTAAAAAATTTTAAATTGCTATAAAAGATGCTTAAGTTTAAACAGTGAGACTTTTAACATTTAAAATAGCTATAATGAGTAGCCTGTTATGATTTCCTTAAGGTATGAAAAATAAACTTCATTACTTTTTGTGTTTACATTTGATATATTTATAAATTTTAAAATAAATAAGCTAATGCTTAGTACAGTATGATTGGTTATGAATAAAATTAAGTTCATTTATATCTGTATACATTTTTAAAATTTATGATCAATGAAAAATAGTAAGTTTCTGTATGCTTATAATGACAGAAGTAGAGATGGGCAGACTTACACTTTAGAACCTTTTGAGAAAGTCTGAGTCTCCGATATAAAATCTAAGTCTAATTCTCGGTTTATTGAGTCTAGGATAGCATATGCTCATTGGTTTCTAGATTAGGCTCAATAAATTTAAGGTTATTTACCCTAAAATTCCTATAATAATACGCACCCATGTATAATACTCACACAAATATTAAACAGACTTTTAAAAATATTCATGAATAATAAGAACTCTGTGTATAATACGCATAGATTTATAGTTTGAATTTGCTATCTTATAATTAAACATTAGCTATGGTTTATAAAGATTGCTGAAATAAATATGGATTTAATATTGATTTATAAAATATGAGATAAAATAAACGAATGATTTATAAAAAATTACATATAATTTATTTCAAAATAAAATTGTAAAAAATACCCAAAAATGATTTCAAGAAATTTATTCAGGTTAGCCTATGCTCAGGCTTACTATACTAAATTTAGGCTTAAGCTCTATGTTTTATTAGAAATACATTTTTATTAGAAATATTTCACAATGAAATTAAAATAATAAATAATTTTTCACGAAGAGTTCATAAAAATTGAATTTTGATAAATTGCGAACAAAGTCTGTTTTGCGTATAGACTTATTGAAAGTTAATGCTTTATTGACTTTTTTAATTTAACAAAAGATTTCATTTTTGTGTATCAAAATAATGATCGAAAGTTAGTGCAAGTGTGTCCACTATAAGGCTTGTCTGTATGCTAAACAAGTTTTTAAATACTGTTCACTAACCAAAATAAAAATTAGCTAATAATAATATATAATTAAATATGAGAATGTAAAATGTGTTTACGAATTTAAGTTCTCAAATATTAATAAATATATAGAGACAATAAAAATAAAATACGTATTTTAATAAATGAAAATTTTTATGGATTCTTATTTTAACGCCAATCTATATTCAAAATATTTTTTAAAAATTAGAAAAATATAAGGCATTAAATTATATCGTTTGTATATCCAGTGAGAAAATTATAATAAGTAAATATAAATAGTTTTGAAAATCAATAAGCAATTTAAAGTTATATAAAAATTTATTAAACATTCTGAAATCCATTCTTATATAATTGATATAATATTATTATATTAATAAGCAAAATTGTTTTTTATTTATCAAAATATTTTTATAAATTATATATAGTATGATAAAAATTATTTTACTGAATTTACGAGAATAAAGATTGAGTTGATTTCGCAAAATAAATCTGTTGTAATCTATCAACTTATGAAACTAATAATAACTGCACTCAGATTGCGTGCACGCGTAGGATGTTTAGAGTGAATGATTCTGGATTATATCTGTTTAATAAATTTTATCTTAAGTATTAGATAGAAATCATATTTTGATTCGCTCAGACAGTAATTATTGCATTACTTTCTTGTAAAATTTAATAGTGGAAAATATTTTTATTTAATAAAAGGCAAACTCAAATGAATTCGATAACATCTTTGAAATAACTTAATTTATTTTAAATCAATAATTCTGTGCGAAGAAGATGTGATTGGAGTTGCACTTTGTTTAAATTAATACGCAAATATGAAAAAGATGTTACGAGTTTACAAGAAGACGTTTAAGTGATTTAATAAAATTGATTGACAAATTTCAATGGAAAACTTTCAAATGTTTAAAAGAAATGAGCGTAAAGAAGCGAAATTGAATAAAGATGCTGCAGGTGTTGCTATAGAAACATTTAAGTTTCTGACTCTCTTCAACGAGAATCACGAGAATATATGAGCAAATATTGAGCAAATAATCTCGATTCGTATTATCATTTGAATTTTTTTCCAGTGTGACAGCAATTTAATATTTTGAAATTCACTCTTTTAATTCTAAAATAACTTATTAATCGTGAAAATATATGTTGTGATCGACAATGACTCTTATTGGATGTCAGCATCATTTTATTAAATACACTATAATCGTGGCCAATATAGCTGTTATCATACTTTATATAATAGCTTTGATCTATAGCTATCTGACCACAAATGAAAAAAGTGACTTTGATATTCAATCTAATAAAAGCAACGTTTCTCATGAAAGAATGGCATTAATAATCGACGCTATAATAAGTATAACAGTCGCCACTCTTGGATTGTGGGCCGGAATTAAAGAGATATTTGCTCTCTTAATAATCTACGGAATCATTATAGTAATCGCACTGGTATTGAGTATTACAATAGGACTGGCCGTTGAACAGGCAGAAGACAGAAGCAGAATTAATATCTGGGTTAGTGTTTGCCTTATTTTTGTAGAAATTATTTTGGCTGTGTTTGCGTTTCGATTGGCCTGTATTACGAAAAATGGTGTGGAAAGGGTTGAAGTACAAGGAGAACCAGAAGTACAAGAGGAGCAAAATCAATGCGAAATCGTGTAAAACATTTGTTAACATTAAAACATTATCATTAATTAATATTTTTTGTTAATTTTGTGTAAATGTTTTAAAATTGTATATGTAATTATAATTAAAGTCTTAGAATTCTTGCGTCCAAAATGTCAATATTTAAATTATAATTTATAAAATACAGTAAAGCTCTTCTGAATAATGTATTGTCTGTTATGAATGTCAATAAAAACAATTTATTTATCTTTACATAATTTTACTTTTATGTGCTTTACATTTTTCTTGTCAATATATCCTTATATTTTAATGTAATAAATTATTAGATAAACTATAATTTGAAAACTGCCATTTTTTTGTAAATTATTTAAATTAAAATAAAATAATTTTTTTATAGAAATGTTTATATTTAATCTTTATATTAAATTATTTTGAATCTTTAACTGTTTACTCTTCAGAAATTTTTAGCTGACTTTAACAAAAGAAATTCTATAAATTTGTTATTATCTGTCTGTCGGATTGTATCCCACCCACAAATGAAACAGAGATTGTCAAAATGTCAAAATAGCTCTTTTATTCTGAAAGACCCAATAGATTAAAGTAATGGGCAAGAAATAGAAATTGTATCAAAAAAGAATGAATGAAAAAAGTATTCAGAAAAAGTAAATTTTCATTAATAACATAATCGTTAAATAGATCAGAATATAACTTATTAAGTTAATAAATTATATCTTAGAAATGTTGAATTATTTTTTTCTTTGCAAACTTTATATGTAAAGAAAAATTATAACAATTAAATAAAATTAAACAATAATATTTACAATTGAATAAATTGTTATAAGTTGTTTATAAATGATTTACGATATTAATAAATTAATGTCTGTAATACTGTATGCACTGTTAAGATAAACATAGACTGTCTAATTTTAGTGATAACTTTCTTAGACATTACAGGTTTTTAACTTCAAATAGAAGTTCAGATATTATTTAATGATTGCACTGTTGTAACATTGTTATTGTAAGACTACTATTGTTATTTTAGACATGCATTAACTCAAGTTAGAATATTTGCGAGCTATTTAAACACCAACGATGTAAGCGATTTTTATATTTTATCATTTTTTTATATTTTATTTATTTTACTTTTACTTTTATAAGTGATTTTCAAAAGTACTTTTCAACAACACTATACTTAACTAAATAACTAAAAACTTACTATTCAATACTTCATAACTACTTTTTTGCATAATTAAAAAATTAATACGCAAAGAGATACAATCGCTATCATAACATCCAAATTTAAATAATTACTATATTTAGTAAAATACAAGAGCGAAGCGAGCATTTGATTTTAACTTATAAGAAAATTCTACCCACATTTTTATATAACACAGTTTAAAAGATGGGCTCAATGTAGGGTTGGATAAAAGGCTAAAAGGCTGTACTTTAGCTTATAAACAATTCTCTAGCTTTTAGATTTAGCTCTCCTCAATTTTTTTTAGCCTTTAACTTCACAACTAAATTACTTTTTAGCATCAAATGGAAACAATTAAAAACTATTTTTACTTAAGAAAACAATTAAATTACTCCTTGAAAGCTAAAAGGCTAAAATTGCAATAGCTTTTAGCTTTAGCTCTCCAAAATATTTTTAGACTTTTAGCTTCAAAGCTAAAAAAATACTTTAGCCTTTAACTTTAAATTTATTTATTTAAGTTAGAATCGTAAAAATTTTAATAGAAAACTTTTTTTATATTTTCAATTACAGTAATAAATTTATAAAATAATATACTTATCATAATTCTATATTCCATAAATTAACCATTTTAGGTGCTGATTCCTAAATTATTATTGATAATACATAAATATAAGCTATTGTATTATATTGTATATTGTAATATAACAAAATTAGCGATTTAGTGGCGATCAGAGTCAATATCCACTACTGAACATATTAAATGAATTAAGAATTACGCACTTCAACGTGAAATTAACTCAATTCTCAGAGGAATTAATAAAACTATACTCCACCCAACCATATCTCTATGTAATTTTTGCGCATAAAATTAATACTAATGGTTTTTGTTAATAACATATGAGGTTTATCACCTTTTATGCGTTTTAAAATTGTAAAGAACATCAAATGTAAAAAATAATCTTTTATGATTTTATTGATATGAACATTAAAGTGTCTCAGTGTTATTCGTTAATTGAATTTGAAATTGAAATTAAAAATGTTCACTTTGTTTGTTCAAAGCATTTTCATTGTTTTAAATCTGTTTTCACTAGTATTAGGTCTAATTTGCATTGCATTGCTTATATTTTTACCAAGTGATCAAAACACTATAGATTTAAATCTAACAAATATTCTTATTTATGTGATTCTTTTTGTGATTGTGGTTAAGATTGGGATTATTGGATCATATTTGATGAACAAAATTTGTTTATTACTGTATAGCCTAATGATGTTGATTTTTATTGCATTCAATTTCATCAGTTGGTCAGTGTTTCCCGAAGAAGCGCTCATCGAAACTCCATCTTATTT
This sequence comes from Microtritia minima, assembly GCA_034699355.1. Lineage (NCBI taxonomy): Eukaryota > Metazoa > Arthropoda > Arachnida > Sarcoptiformes > Euphthiracaridae > Microtritia > Microtritia minima. Next base: position 10,876 of record JAQIYA010000419.1, read on the forward strand.
AATATTAGCGACTTCTTTATTCGATATATTAGAACTGGTCTGCGCTTTCTATTTAATTCGTATTATTAAAATTAATCAAATCACAACAACAATTACACCCATTTCTACTTTAAAAATCAACGACGAAAAAATTGACAATTGATTTCATTTGTTTAGTATTTTACTTCATTTTAAATGTAAATTTGATTCTATATTTAAGATATTAAATTAATTTTAAACTTAGTATTAAAACAGAATCAATTCTAATTTAAACAGTTTTGAAATAATTATGTATCCTTTTAAAAGTCGATTCCGTTTGTTTGTGATATAATCGAAATACATGTCGATTTATGACGTCAATTCCTTAATTAGATTTGATTCAACTTATTCAACAATCATCCCTTAACAGCGATCGGCAGAATGTCATCGCATACCACACTCACCACTTTTTAGGTAATGCAGGCAATACTATCTGAAAATGATTTTTATTGAAGAAGTATTTGATATATGGTCTGGCGATACAATTAGATTTAATAAACACAGAATATTTTGTTTAAAATAATTTTAATTTAATTTATAAATAAAGTCTAATTTGAATCTTTTAATATCTGTTACACCTCAACAAATATATGATTTTAAACAGTTAATTATTAAATGTTTAAAAATTTGTCCAGTTTTTTATCCAAATTTTAAAAATTATTGTTTACTATTGTCAGCGATAAAATCATATTATTTGAAAAATAAGCACGATTTGAAAGAATCGAGTAGAGAGTAGAGCACCATATTCTGCGCTCAACTCGACTCAACTACCAAACAAAAGATTTCACTCAATTTTTGGGTTTTTGAAAGTTAATAAGCATATTATTATTAACTCAAGAAGCAATACAATTTCTATCGTTAGATTTGATTTGTGATATCTGACTGTATGTCTGTCCGAACGCATTCCCTTACAGAGTGGCGAAAGGCTAGTGTCCGCCTAAGTAGAACCCATTATACAAGAAAAAAACATATGCATCATATATCCCGACTTATAAGATCTTTTCGCCAACAGTCCATTTTTAACGATGACAAACTCTAACTCATAGAAAGTTAGTTTTCTCAACTTTAACTTGTAGAAAGTCCATAGAATACGAGGGCGGGACACGAACCCACTACCTATATTGCTGAATGACCGTTATAAGAGGTGAACGTTGAGTTAACCAACTCATCCACTGAGCTCTCTTACATTATACAAGAAAAGAATTGATTTGAAATAATTGATAGCTAATTATATTAACATGTTTATAGTTCGACTTTGAGATTTAAGATATTTAAACTTCTATTAATACTTCTAATTATCTGTAAAAATTAAAGTAAAAAATATTTGTCTAATATATTTAAAAAAATAAAGTACTCTAAATATGCGACGATAGCCTGCACCCCATGTATAGCTCGCATCTAACACCTCGTAATAGATTCTCTAATTAATAGTTAAGAGAATTTATTGTATCATCTTCTATAGCAATATAGTGACATAATTGAAGCATTCTGTATTGAATAGGCTAAGAATTTTATGACTTTGAATAGGATATTAGTGATATCTAGAATAATTTTATATATATATTTTGAAAAATTCACTTTTTTCCATAGATAACCCGCGGGCTATCGTCGCATATTTAGGGTATTATTAAAATCTTTTTGTACATCAATTTAAATCAATCAACAAAACTGAAGATTTGTTAAAGATTAAAAAGTATAGTTTTAAAAGAATTAATGGATAATCTTGGATTTGGTTAGAATATCAAAGGTATCCCAAAAGTGACACAAATAATGCGCTTTATTTAAAAGTACATAAAAGCGCTCAATTCAAATGTCAAAGTTTTTGCATTCAGATTTACCTGATTTAAGTAACAATAACAAAGTTGAATGGTGTCAATCACAAGGCTTATCACCAGTTAAACAAGTAATCGAAATTTGTAATGAAGAGTGAAAACCTATTGTTTTCTCTGATAGTGGTAAGTCTGATAGTAATACCTGATAGTCTGATGGAATACCTAAAGTTAATTTAAGGGATCATATCGATTAATTTTTGTGGCGAAATACATATCAACTCATTTGTTTAGTAAATAAAATAAAATTTAATTCTGAAAAATTTAAATACGGACAATATTACAATATATACTTAATATCGAATGCTTATAACAAAGCAATTGTTACGCTTTTGTCCTTTCTCTTAATAATTTCCAAAGTTCTCTTTAAATTATAAAAGAATATCTTAATAAATAAAGATTAAATAAATCTCACAAATAAAATTTTAATCATTTCATTTTATCATTATTTATTATAAAAATTTAATTACAATATTCTTATAAAATTTTACACAAATTATGTCATATTAATAAATTATGCTTATGTATATAATTTTTTGTGGTAAATAAAATTTTAAAATTTTAAATAATATTTAAATTTTAAATTAAAAAATATTAAATTTAAATTTAATATTAAATATATTAAAAATTAAAATATTATTTTAACAAATATTTTTAATCAATGTTTTGTACAACAAATTATTTTACTATAATTGCTAAATATAAAAATTCTAACAAATTAAAATAATTGAGAATTAATATTCAGTCTTTCGAAAAGAAAGTCCCTTTGTTTTGACATTTATGATTAAATTTTATTTTGTGCAAAAATGATGTTAGATTTCTTGAAAACTTTTGAAGTTAATAAGTTCTAAAGATTGTTAGAAACAAATGACAATCTGAAAACGTATTTAATCTTTAACTTATAACAGCATATAATAATTTTCTATGCTATAAAATTCAAATAACATAATATTTTTGACATTATGTGGACCTTATTATTTAGAAACATTTTGCTGAAAATTTAAGTCAAATATTATTTTTTTTAATCAAACATAAATGCGATTAAAAAAAATTTATTTACAACATTCAATTTAACATAAAAATGCATATCAAAAACTTGCTTTCTTTACGAAAACCAAATGTTTAGCACGTCTCAAATAGAAATAATTACAGTCAGTGCTATTTTAATTAAAAAATAAAATTGCGTTTTTAAAATTTTGATCAAAGGCAATACATTGATGATAGATATATTATGTTCACAATTAACGTAATTTAAATTTACATTTTATCACAAACTACAATCACTAATGAAATTAATTAAACGATGATTTGCAAAGTTTTACTTTAGACACCGTTGTAAATATGAGAACAATCATTACGATTTCAATCAAAGACATAACAAATGAAATATGTGTACCTATAATAACACCAATAGGTGTGACTATTTTAGCGAACAATGAGGTAAATGCGATTAAATTGTAGGCAATCAGCAAATAAAAATTTTTATATCTAGTCGTCACAAGTAGGGCTTCAATTACTTCCACTATTATTAACAGCGAATGCGAGGTTAATGTCATTTTAGCTCTGAGAGTCATTTCTTGGCCGCTAATAGCGGATACGAATAATCCCGTGACCGCCAGTATCAGCATAATTGTGTTGAGTATTATTACGATACTTATAACGCAATCAAACATCGGCCACCTCTCCATAAATTCAACTTTGGTCTCAATAATACCACATCAGTCGCACTATCATTAAATTGATCTGTATTTTGGAAAAATACTGATAAAAAGTTTATTATTAATATTATATTAACGAGAATACCTCTGAGGTCGACATTTCTTGCTTTGAAAAGTCAATATTTAGACGAAACGCTTGTTTCAAACTTTCATCGATTTCTGCGATAAGACACATAATAAGCCCAAAGCCCTTAAATATAGTGAGCATTATCTTTAATAATTGCGTGACTTCGTGACGCTATTAATATCATTACAGAGAACATTATTTATATAATAGTTTATCAAAGCTTCTGCATTATATAACTTGTCAGTTATAGCTTCACTTCTTTGTGTTCAATACTAAACTACTGTATTGATGCAAACTGTAAATTAATATTATTAATCAATGCGTTATTAAGTTTATATATTAAATATAATTTGCATATTAAAATTAGATAATTTCATATAAATTTGCTATATTTCTTATCAAAGATCGTCTATATTAAGGACTTTAGTGAGTCTGTACTGATTATTTCGTTGAAATCTTCTTTCTTTAATTATTTGAAAAATGACATAATAGGCTGCCAGCGCTTGAATGGTGGTTATGATGATAACGACCAATAAAATTGGTGGTACAAACCAATAGAGCTGTTGGTTATGTTTAAGGAAGTCATCGAGAGTGTCGTGAAACAGGAGTGAACAGCAGCCCACCACAGGTATGGTCAATACGATGCCGTACACAATCAAACAGCAAATATTTTCCAGACCAACAGCTATGGAGCCGACTATGGAGAGGCAATAAAAAGCTAATGATAGCGCTATCAGTGTGTTCTCCACCAACTCGTCGTTTACGGTTTGGTAGACAAACACGAGGACGCAAATACTCAACACGATTACGATTACGTTTATGAAAATTAAAATATATTTCGAGTTTGTTGACGACATCTCTACTTCTGTCGTTAATCAAATTGTTTGTCGACATTAATTAAATATAGCGAAAGATATATGTTTCGACAAAATTCAATTCAAATTCAATTGTTGTGCGTTTTGGACGCAACATAAATATCTCGTTAGGCATTAGTTAGTGATGTGATGCCAGAAGCAGAGTCTCCCCATGTTTTTATCGATCCAGTTTTATATTGGCGGCAGATGTTTGTATCCAATGCCAGCTTATTAAGAGGATGAATGATCCGGACTTGATATTGAATGACAACCATGGACTCAAGTGCTGCCATACATACATGCATACATGTATTTGCTATTTAAAGTGCACTTCACTTTTTTCTGTTAACTAAAGTAATTATTTTTACAATTGATATTGCATTGAAAATTAAGGCTAATGTGTGACATTAAGTGGTTAAATAAAATTAGTGAGAAAGAAAATTGTTTTTATTTAATATTTAATTTTACAATTGAAGCAAAGCAGGAAATATTAAACGAAGTTAACTTTAATTACGCAATCGTCGTGACATTAATTTTATATATAGATTTAATGTAGTTTTTATCTAATATAATTTTTTTATTCTAACGATAATTTACTTTTTATTTGTTTTTAATTTGATATAAGATGGTATGTTATTTTCTCCATTACAATCCAGAAAGTTTAATATGAATACTTTGTATATAGTATTTTAGATTACAATCCAAAAAACATTTTAGAGCACTTTTATTTATTTATGAATACAAGAATATAATAAACGAGTTTCTCCGCTGAGAATTTTATGCGATTTTCGGCTAGTATTTAATTCTATACTTTATAATGACATTTGTGTCTCATAATTAATAGAAAATAATTTCAATTCAATTGTGTGGGTCTTAACTTAAAATTAAAGTTTAATAGTGTCTTAAGTAAGTATCTTTAATGTTTTATTTCTTAATTTAAAACATAGACAGGAAAACTTTTTTAATTCGCAAAATAATACTTTTTATTTAGAAATATTTTAGTAAAAAGTTAAACTTTAAGGGTATAAACTGCATTACAAATTTTAGCTGATTTTAGCTTTTGTCAACAAACAACACTTGGACAACATTTGCCTCTATCTTATTAGACTTTTAAGTTGTCAAAAAAGAGGTAAAAGTTGGAGTTTAATATGTAGTTTTAAGCTGTTTAGTTTAGTAAAGTATTGTTGAAATGTATTATTAGAAAATTTTATTGGAAACTATTGTTGAGATAAATCATTAAAATTATAGCTCAAATGAATAAAAAAGACAATATTATCAATAATATACATAAATCATGAACGAATTGAGCGCATAAGTAAGCCACGAATAATAACAAGGATGTTAAGCAACACTTTTGTATTCTTATTCTTTTTTAGTGTATAAATTCTATTAAGGATCAAATACAACTGTAAACAATAATAACTCTTTTTAGATTAATGCAAAAGTAAAACATTTTCTAAAGTTTCGCATAAAAAAATTAAAATACATCATAAAATGCAAAATATATTTAATTCTTATAAAAGTAAAGAATGAAGAATGAAGTGAACATATATTATTGTATTGTGCATTAACTTCATCGATAGAGAGCGCTAACTCTAAACCAGAGTTAAGAAACCAAAGTTAGTTTATAAACATTTCATTAATAAATGTGAAAAGTTTTCAGGAATATATTAGTGACATACTTTAACATACTTTAACATACTTTAATTACATGTTGACATTATATGTTGATTTGACAAAGAATTCTATAGCTTTGAACAATTTAATCTAATTTTTAAAATAAATTTTAATAAAATGTTTTGATAAAATTTGTATAAAATTTCATTTATAGCCCGCACCTCATGTATACCAAGAACAGCAATTTTTTTTACATTTTCACTTTTTTCATAGACAACTCGCGGAATATCGCAGTGTTTATAGGGTAGTTTAAGTTCAAATTTTAAAAATGTTTAGGATTACAAATAAGCCTTTCATCTTATGTTTTATTTAATATTCATTGAATAATTATATTTGCATAATTATAATGAAATCAGATTGCAATTCCCAGTAAAAATACTCATAATTTATTAAATATATATTTTTCATTTTCAATAAGGATATTAATATTTTTAATCTCATCATATAAGCTAATCTAAGTTTGAAATTAAAAAGTTTGAAGTTTGAAATTGCATTTCATCTTAGATAAAATTAAGTAAAAAATAAGAGAGAATAATCACACTTAATATTTAATTGATTATTTAAATATTCATTTATCTAAAATAAAACCGGACAATACAAGGCTAAGAATTTTGTATGATTTTAAAAATTCAGGCAAACATTTGTTGTTCAATTAATTTTATTTTATAGAAATTACAATAAAAGTTTTGCTGCATATAAATATAAATTTCATTTCAATATGACATAATAAATTACAATATGGATTAAATTAATTAACAATTAAAATTCAAAATTAAGAAAATCACTTATTAAATTCTGTTTGATAATCGCGATGTGGTTTTCTCAACTTAATAGATAGAGATATGGCAAAACTCATTAACATTATGATAATCGACACAAGTATTATCGGCACTATTGGAAATGTCGAGCTCGAAGATAATTGAAGAAAGTCTGCGCTCCAAAACATGGGCACGAGAAACAAACTTAATAATAGAGTTAACCCGTATATGAGAAGTAAATAGCAGTGTTCAAAATAACTTGAAAATATACCAAACGCCGAGACTATTATGACAAAACAAGAGACTATTGTTAAATGATTAGCACTGCTTTTGATGATTTTATTTTCGTTTGCTAACTGTGGAACACCTTTGATTGTGCCGAACACAGCCACCATTAATCCAACAAAATTGAATAATAGGAGCACAGTTTTCATAAAGTAAAAGCGATAATTTCTTTCCATAGATTCTAATTTAACTTAAATTTTCAATATTTGCAATTTAACATATAGACTAAATTTAATATTTCATAATAAATCTATTTTAATAACTTATTAATGGAATAAACTTTCACAATATCTTATGATAGGAAGTTAAAAAGGAAACTCTTATTTAATCAGCGTATAAGCCATTAACAATAATTTTGAATTCTTGGAAACTGTGGGTTGAATAAAACTACATCATCAAACTGTATCATTTAGTTTTATAATATATATTTGCAACAAACTGCTAACAATTTATTCATAATATATTGACAATTATGCTTTGAAACACATTTAAAATTTGCTAATTTATTTAGTTTTCTTATTTAGGTATAAATACAAAATTGGATATAAATTAGGTATAAAAACAAAAATCATTTATTTGCAATTATTTTAAAGATTTTTGAGCGTCTATTTCAGCAACTTTTCGAGATTATTTCAATAGAAACATTTTGGTTTTGACTTGAAATTGTAAAAAATAGTAGATTGACTCGTTTGGCTAATTAAGGTAATTTTAAAACAAACTAAACAAATGCTAAACAGAACAAGCAATATATCAATTGAGTACCACATTAGACTTTTCAAACGTTGTTTTTATGCTTTTTTGTCTTGTTTTTGTAGTTGTCGTGTGGTTTCGTTAAAAAAACAAAATTATGTCCTTTTTATTGATATAAGAAATCTCAGATTGTTTTGATTTTTAAAATTGATAAAAATCGAGTTCGTATGTTATGTTGCTGTTATGTTATTGTTAGTGCTTCCACTGTTAAATTGCTTTCATATTAATCTCCTGTATTTCATATAAAATATTTAACTCAAGGCTAACCTTCATTTTTTATAAGTATTAATTTGCAACTTAACTCTTGGTTAAAATTAATAATATTATCAGATTATAATAAAATTTATATTTAATCGATCTTTAGATAAACAAAATGAGATAATTATAGAAATAATTCAGGTATTTCTATAGGAATTTGACAGAACTGGTCAGATCTGGTCAAATCAAAAATAGTTTTTTTAATAAATATTTAGCTCAATGAGCTGAAAACTGTGATATACGCTGCTTTCAATAATATAATATATTTATGCTAAATATTTCTAACTTTAGAATTCTGACATACAATAGTGCTATTTTACTATTCCGTTGCCATAGTGTCACTTCAATTGAATGCTGGTCACTGAAGAGAATTCTCTGATGTGTATTTTGTTCAAACCTATATACAAATATTTGCCTCTTTTTTATGTTTTTCAAGAGAGTAAGTTAGTGAATAAATAAGTGCGCTCTTAAATGAGTTGGAGAGAGAGAGAGAGAGAGAGAGAGAGAGAGAGAGAGAGAGAGAGAGAGAGAGAGAGAGAGGAGAGAAAATGAAAAGGATAGGTACAAACAGAACGATTGCTAAAAATGGGATAATATTCTAAGAAATTTGTTAATCTTTTTAAACAGAAAAATGAATAAATAATATTTAAAAAGTAAATTATTTTTATTACTGTACGTATATATAAATTATTAGCGCACGTTTATATATATTGTATAAAGTTCTTTCTAAATCCAATGAAAATTTAATCTAAAGTTTTAATTTTTATTTAAAATTTCAAAATTAAATACTTTAAGATTTTTTTTTATATTTAAAAGTTATTGTCAATTAAATTAAAAGGTGTATGATATTATGGTCACAATCGTATAAAACGAGTTTTTAAAATAAACTTTATGATTTAGGGTTACCAAGTGTTCAGATTTTTAGCTTAAGCCTAGTTTTAAATTTTAATAACTCTAGTTTTTAATAATGTCGACTTTCTTATTTTGAAAAATATATAAATATATAACCTTAATATTATTATATATAGGGTGTTTTACGTTAGATTTCGTACTTACAGAGCCGTACTATCATAAACTTTTCCCTAAAAGATTTAAATACTGATTAACAATAAAATTCTCTCTTCTGTTGTGTATGTTTTCATTATGTTTAAAACTTAATTACATCCACTTAACAATTTAAAGATCATACTAAACAAAAACACTTAACAAAAAAGGTTTTGAGCGCTTAATGTCTGTTTAATCATTCAATAATTGGTCACTAAAATTTGATCACTAAAATTTGATACTTTAACTGTCGAAAGTGTCCACCATTTTTCACTTAAACCCTTCTGTTGTATGTCTTCATGTCTTCACTATTGTCTTCATGTCTAATCTCTTCATTATGTCTAAAACTTATTTACAAACACTTAACAATTTAAAGAGCACATTATTTTAAATGCAAGTATTTAATAACAAAGCAATGCCATACAACATATCAATACTTAAATAGCATGTGATGTTGACTCAAATGCTTTTCTAAGAAAAGTCAGAGCGCGTATCTCTCTGTCAATGCGAAAGGTTATGAAAAACACTCTATATAGTGTTAAAAGTGCTAATAATAATGATACACCCTTTACTTGAAACAAGAATGACCATAATAATTAACGAATTTGCATGCTATTGTAAAGTTTGATTAAAAGTATTTAATATGTTTAAAATTTTAAATTAAATTTTTTCAACAATTCTTAGTTATAACATTTTCGGAATAAAACTGGCAGTACTTAGTTTTTTAGTATCTTAATGATGATATTAAGATTTAAAACAATAACAATTAATATCTATTTAATTCATAAATTACGTTTTAATTATACTGTCAGTTTTATTCCGAAAATGTTATGATGCTCAGTATACACTATGC
>JAQIYA010000420.1:0-20980 GCA_034699355.1 Microtritia minima
TTCGTTTCAAACAAAGTTAAGTCAAATTAATAGTGTGCCCAATATTTCGCAAAACAACATTTACGTTTATTAACTAAAATACAGTATGACCACGATTATAGCAAATCATTGGTGATTTTAAAATTTTTTGCTATAATCGAGTTTTGCCATAATCAGGTGCTTAACATTATGCTTTAACTTTATACTGGTGCGATCCGTGCTTTTAAAACTGTTGCTATAATCGAAAGTTGCTATAATCGGAGTTGCACTGTATGAGATCGAACGCTATAATTTTATCCCGAGTAACCATTATTATTATTGCCATTTAATTTTTATTATAATTATTTTAATTCTTTTGTGTTATCCCAATCTATTTTATATTTTTATTACCTCTTCAACTATGTTATGCTTAAGTTTTATTGTAAGTATTGGTTCCTATTTTATAAAAACGATTTATTATATTGTTAATCAAAGTTAAAGCTAATACACCTATAACTCGATTCTGTGACGCGATTCTGGAACTTTCACTTGCGATTCTAGCACTTGATTTTTGAAGCACTGGCGGCTTCTATGGGATGTCTAATGTTTACAATACTTTTGATTTTGGCATTTTTTGATTGTGGAACCAGATTTTTTTGGGGCACTTGTATAAAGATATCAGTGCCTCGATTGTGGCATATTATTATAAAACTATAGTCAAATTTCTGATTAAGGCATTACTAATCTTTAGAGTAATTTTCTATTATTCTCATTCAGAAAAGCAGGTAATGTTTCTTAGAAAATCTTTATGCAAACATTAATTTTAGTGTCTTTCAGTGTAATTAGTTATTAGCATTTTAGTGTTGTTATTCTTTATATAGTGTTTAAAGTTTAATTACAATAATTTTGTGAATTTATAGTTATTAATTACGTTTTAAGTTAATTATTAAATAATTTAATTAAATTTCGTGTAAAAAAAGAAATTTTTTCTTTATAGAAATTCTGTATATAATCATTCAAATGATTGATTCAAATTCTTATTAAAGACTCGTAATTTATCATATTTTGTTCATTTTTTTCTCATATTTTATCTCGATTGCAGCAGATCTCGATTCTGGCAATTAATTTTTATGGCACCTCGAAGTTGCCAGAATCGAGGTCTACGTGTGTTTTGATTGAACAAACCCTTTCAATGCATAGTAGTGATTGTAAAAATGACTCCATTATCGCGGTAATGGTATTGGAATTGAAAAAACTGACCGGTAATGGAGAAAAATATAGAAAATATGGAGTTTCAAATAATGGTAATGGAGTTTCGTAGAATAAAATTACCGGTAATTTAACGGTAATAGAATTTAAAAAATTATAGAAAATACAATTATTATTTGGTCAATTTTTAGTTAATAAAATATTAATCAACTTTTTTTAATAATCACAATATTATTAATAATTTTGGCTATAATTACAATATATTACACAAATATATAATATATATTATATTTATGTTTAACGAATAAAAATGGTTAACATTTTCAAGAGGTTAACGATATCTTCTTGATTCTAATGTTAATCCACTTATACTAAAATTACGTTCAGTTTCAAATTGAGTTTCCGGTAATGTCAATATCATTTTAGCTAAATTTACAATATTAAGATAAATATTAGAAGGTTCGAACCAAAATTTTAAAATATCTAAAGATTGCGAACCATGAAAGTCTGCTTTAGGATACATGTAAATCTGTTTTAAAAAATAACTTTTGGTGATAATTCTTCGATTTTATCATTTTAATAACGGTAAACGTGACCGGTAATGGAACGGTAATAGAGTCATACTCACGGTAATGGAATGGTAATAGGGTTTTAGATTTTTTCAATCACTAATGCAGACTACAATGCATTGTATATCAAGCAATTTATATCTTCATCTCATGTATGTGTTTATAACTATAAAAAACCCTATAAAAGCGTAAGCAAAGCAAAGAAAGCCAAGCTATAAGTGAATAGATTCGATAAAATCGATAAAAATCAGAGTTTCGTTAATGCGATACTGCTTTACTGGTAATTCAATTAATATCTGGTTTTGTCTCTTTTTTATTATTAACGCGTAATTTATTTTGAAGCATAAATGACTAATTGATAATTATTTTAATTGAATTCAATTTTTTGTATTATACATCTAATTTTTGAATTTTCATAACAATAATTCTTAATCTTATTTTCAAATTTTAAAACAAAGACAGAAAATAAATAGTTTAGTGTCGTTCACTTAAATGTTCATTAAGATTAGAGAGCGGATAAAATATGTATATATTATTCAAAAATATGAATTATTATATTAACTAAAGCGCACTCAAATATGTGCTTAACTATGTATTTATATTCTAAAAATTTAAGCTACCATTCATATAAGTTAAATCACATTCGATCTTATAATTTAAAGATAATTTTTGAATTTCTCTTATAAATATTGAGTCCATAAATAAATAAATATTTTGGTAAAATTTATAAATTATGTTAAAAAATTTTATTTATACTAATATTTATTATGAACCAAAAACCTTAAACCAAATGAGTTTATAATAACAAATACATTAGATTTATATTTTATCTTAATTATTCGTTTTTATTCTATATTGAAATATGTATTAAAAGATTTAAATACATAAAAAAAATATTTCATATTTATTTATGCCTCAAATATGTATTCAAATGCAATATTAAAATTTGCCAAAATAGTCCATACTTTGTCATTTGAATGCATACAAAACATCTCGCTTTTACCTATTATCGCAAAAATATTTTTTACATGTAAAAAATCCGGTCTCTAATTATAACAAAGTTCTATATATCGTAATTTTACTGTATTACTATTATCAGTTGATAATAGTAATACAGTAAAATTTCATTACTATTTCTATAGTTATTAGTTGATGAGTTTATGCCAGCGATGATAATAGTGGTGTGCGAGCATTGATATCTCCCACGAGGAATGTCCGCAATGGCAGTGTTGCGGCACTGCCTTTGCCTTCGCTCTTCTCTTCTTTTCATATAGTAATTTACTTAATGCAAGCTTTCATCAAAATTCATAATACTTCGTAATATCGATTCAAAGACTATCATAATTGGATTTACCATTTTCAAGATGTGTTTCTTTATCGCATTACTTAAAATACAAAACATAGTAATTTTTTATAAGTAAACATAACTTTATGTTAATTATTGTAGTTATATATATATATATTTACTCATAAATAGTAATAATTATTTCGTGTTCAGTGAGGGCCCGCTTCGATCACGTTTATGCAATAACTTAATTTTTTCTCCAAATTTTATAATTATGTTGAACGCATAAAACGAATTTGTATTTGTTAATTGCTATTTAAACAATGCTTTAATTATTAAATTCAATAAACATAATAATATTAATGTCTATCTTAAATTTAAAGTTCAGCTTCATTAGCAACGAATAGTGTTTAAATTATCAAATATTTTGCCAGAAGGAAACCTATTAATTGTTTAACTAATATTTTTAAAAACTAATTTATAGATTTAAACAATAATCTGTGCAATTCTCTCAATAATATAAAAATTAAAAAATTAATATTTTAATATAGATATTTTTAAAAATCAAATAAAATATTTACAGTATTTTATACGAATAAAAATTGTAAATGAATAATATGGCATTCGAATTAACATTAATATGTTAACTCGAATTCATTGAATATTTTAAGCATTAAAAATTATTTTTCCTATTTAAACAACAAAAAATATATGAAATAAATCAAAAAAACAATTTTAAAATAATTACAAAATGAATTTTAAAAAATTCCATTAATAACATTACATTGAATTCCGATTAAATTAATTTTGACTTATATTTAAAATTTCCATAAATTAATGCATTACTTTACATCTACTAATAGTCAGTAATGGTTTAATTTTTGCTTAAAGCTTTAAAAATAAGAGATTAACTAAGTTTGCACACAGTCTATGCGTTTATCATTAGAAAATTTTACATTTTCAGAATAAGTGATTCGAATGATAACAATGACTGCAATTAGGCTTCTAAATGATGAGACTTGACCTGTATTTTAGCAAAAATAATGTTACAAATAAATTTAATGCAATTCAAATTATTGCCTATTTTTGTAATTATAAAACATTTGATAAAACATTTTATTTTCAATATAATCATTGTTGCAGTAATTAACACGATTAACAAATAAATTTAACAATTTTATTGTTATTAAAAAGTTAAATATTCATTATTTTAGTGAGAATTATTTTCCTTATATAATAGAAATGTCGCACTAAAATATTATAATAAAATATAATTTCCGATCTTAAGAATATAAAGATATTCATCTTTATATTAAGTAAACGAAAAGTGATGTATAATTGAAAGAGAATATAAAATAAAGAAAATAATCGGAATACGAAATCACGTGAATAACAATTATAAAGAATAGAGTAAATCAATTTGGATTTTGATGGTAGGATAGAACATGTATTAAATACAAACACATATATTAAATAAACAGAGATAAATAATAAACAAATAGAAAACTCTTAGATTAAAAATTATTTTTACTATTAAAATAAAATAAATGCGAGACATTAATAAAATAGTTGACATGATATTCTATTCAATCATATTTATCATATATATTTATCACAATACAATATTTATTACAGTATTTCTTCTATAAAAGTAATGCATACAATTTAAACTCTGTAACATTTAATAAACAATAATATCAAATTAATATTGTATAATAATTTATTTTTTAAAAATCTGTGTCAACATTTTCTTAATAATAGTAAAAAATAATAAGATTTTTAAAACAAATAACATAAACTTTAATTACTGTGCTTAAACAACATATATTGAAAATTTATGAATCAATTACTAACCAAAATATTAAGAAATTTATCTAAGAATGAATTTTCATGTTTTTCGTTATATATATTTCATTAAATATTTTTTGTTTTAATATTAACAAAGATTTTTAGTTATAAACTTATAAATTTTCTAAATATTTTATCACATTTTGAATCTAAATGCATAAAAGCAAATAAGAATTAGTAAAATAAATATAAGTCAATTTAAAATTTTAAATATTTTATCGTTACGAATAAAAAATGTTAATCAGATATCACTATAAAAACAATATTTAAGAATAAAACCAATTTTTCGAATTATACAATTGTAATATTTTTAATGTTCAAATAAACATTTTTTATAGTTATTTTAATGCATTTAATTTCACAATTAAATTTAGATGCACTGTATTTTTCCATGTCTATGGGGTTTTCAAATCAAAGAGTGACACACCTATTCTGCGCGTGTGTTATATTTCAAAATTTCTTACTCTTTTATTTAAATAAACAGAAAAACCAAAATCCCACCATTCAATAAAAAAAAATATATAAGAAGATCGATCGATAATAAGAGTACAATTTTTTCCGTTCTAGTATTTGGAATTCTAATAAATAATTCTTATCTCATGAAATTATGCTTACATATGTGATTAAAATCATTTTATATAAACTTTATTAATGCTTCAAAATCGTATATAAAGATTCAAGGAATACAAATAAGATTAAACGTTTAAAATAAATTCAATTTTTCAAAGAAATCTAACTTTTGATTTGCCAGAAAAAAAAACAATAATATAATATAATTAGCACAAAAGGACAAATCTGGCATAACTTTGTTTTAAAAGAAATATTGTATTCAAATCATGATGACTACTAGTGATCTATAAAATTCGGTTAAATTATGACCGGTAATGGAGTATAAATTTGAAAATTTTCCGTAATGGAACTCTAATGGAATTGAAAACTAACAAAAAGAAACTAAAATTTTTAAAATTTGAATTCCAGATATAAATTTATATTCTGTAATTCCGTAACAAGTGTCTCATATCAAAAAGTATTTGCTTTAAATATTACTGCTTATTAATTAGCACGAGTTACATAAATAGCTTATAAATTAAAGTAAACATATTAGAAATTCACATTAAAATAATTTAAATGGATTTGAAAAAATTTACGGTAATGAAGCAGTAATGGTTATGGACTTTTTGGTTTTACCAATCACTAATGAAAACCATGATATATTGCACGTTTAAAAAATAAAATTTTTTGATCATTGATTGAAATAGGACTATATTATTGATTTGATTAAACTTTTCAATTTTTGTTTTCCAAAATTTTACTCTAAATCATAAGTTACATTGTCAAAATTAAACAAAAAAAAACATTTAACTCATTATAAATGATTTTGTTATTTTAAATATTATAAAATTTATTATTCTTTAATGTTGTTTGTTAAGTATAGCGCAACCATACTTTATTTTGAATTTGTTTATGCAATAAACAAAATTCAAGTCATCGCAAAGCAGTCATCATTTAATAGAGACATTGCGAAAACTATGATTAAGTTATGATAGAAACGTTGACGATATACACCCGACAGAGCAAAACTTTAAAAATGCATTAAGTTTTCTCATTTCCAGATGGATTAATATGGATGGTTGTTTTATTTAAATTTAAAATTGTTATTATGATAGATTTTTTTGTTGAATAATTTACGAATGATAAGAAAAGGTCGAGCACTAAAAATATGTCAGTAGATTAACTTTAAATATTGTATTTAATATAATAACTGGGGTGTCGTTCGTATTTATCTAAAAAGCAAACAATTTTTTATCATTCGTATTCCTTAATGTTTTTTTTATAAAAATGAAACCAATAATTTCAAACGAGCTCATTATAACAGTCAAATTTGTTTTTAACATAACCGCAAACTGTTAATTAACGAATGCAAACTTTTTCAAATTGATAATCGGCGCTATAATGCCATAATGTAACCATAAATAACTTGAAAGTTAATTTACATGAACTCGTAATTAGCCCACTAAATCAAAATAAAGCGCTAAAACGCAATCGAAAAATCCTTAAAACCATTACTGTTTCATTTTCTTTACACATTTTTCATTAATTATCATTTTTCAGAATTTCAATAACTTTTATTTCAAATATTTTTTCGAAAATTATTACTTATTTATTTAGGCTTTAATAATTTATCAATATTTTATAAAATTAATCAAATAGAGTATATCATTGGCAATAAATTAAAATCAAGGTTCGTTTATCTTCAGAAAATTCAGGCAATATTTATCTTTTAAAACAGCATTATATTAATGCAAATAAATATGTTTTAAAATTAATTTTGCAATTAATATTAAAAATTTATTTTAAAATTTTAAAAGGGGTTAAACTATTTTTTTTCGCTGATCACCAGCGCTATAACGAAACCTATAAATTACAAAATTTGTCAATAAATTAAGTAAAACCTTGTCTTTTAGATTTCTCAAACATAATAAATTACCTATTGTAAGGAAAAAATAATGCATTTTTTGATAAAATTTATAATAAAAAAAAAACTTTAATCCCAGAAAACAGAATCACTGTAGTGTTGCGAATCAATGCAATGTCAAATTCATTGTCATTGTATAACAAAAAAAGCAATGATTTCAATATCAATCAGACCTCCAGTTTAATGAAAAGCATACTTGAAATTCAGAATCAATTAGAATATAAAGAGTGTTGTATTTTTTGTTATTATACTCTAAACAATACCGCATTATTAGCGTTGTGTATGACATTAAGTATAAGAAATTTCTATTGCTCGTGATCTTGTGTCGCAAATGTTGCGCCAGTAGTGCGCAACCGATTCTTGAGAACAAATGTCAGCAATAATTGCATTACGAAATCGATTAATGAGCTGCTATTAGAATTCAGTGGAGGACACACGCGGTGCGCCAAAAATAAAAATAATATTCCCCGTAAACCATGTAAACCGAAAATAAGGTATATAGCGATAGAGGCGTGCAAAACAGAGCACAATGTTAGACATGCAGTTTGATTAAATGGAAATTGAAGTTTTTGGCTTATGATTAACAAACACGAGCGCACAATACTCTTGTCGAACAACACGTATAGGGGAGAGCATGCAAATAATAATAATACAATGAATTATCATGCGATATAATAAGCATACGCGGGGTAAGTGTTACGTGACGGCCGCAAATTACTTCTCGTATCGAGCCTTTAAATCGCAACTATGAAATGCTTGCCTCCAATCGATTTATGACATTAGCGGACGCGCACACAGACTTTCCAGAGGCCTAACCATTAGTGTAATTAAGCAAAGGAAGGAAATTTGATATTGTGGTACCTATTTTGGACACTATTGTATAATAGAGTTGCCTTATTATAGCCAATTATGAATCGCTTACAAGTATTTCAGCTCACCTTACCCTTACTTTTTTCCATGAAGTTTTTTTATTTCGATATCGAAACTATCAAATAAAAGTTAACAAAAAAGAAAAAGCGATTTTATTGTTACTTAAAATTTATTCCAAACTCGTATAGGATTGGAATTTGCGTCGCATATGAGTGTACGTGTATTGTGATTAATAAGAGATAAATGGCGTGATAGTGGCTATGGGTTTGATACTGAAAATATCAAATTATTTGATTAATAAGATATTTTCGCTTTTAATAGAAGATAATATCAATTGTGGTATGCGGTGGTATGTCGACAATGGCCTTAATCCTTATTCAACTATTTCTTAATTCCGATCTCAAGGTTCGCAATGAAACCTTAAATCAAAGACAGAGAAAGAGAAAGATATAGAAGAAAAAAAATCACTGAATGCGTATTTGATAAGCATTGAAAAAATTCTTAACTGTTGCACAGTTGCGGTTGCATTGTGTCGTGTTTTTCCAACAAGTGAAGGCAAGGGAAAGCCTCCGCAAAAAGGGAAACAACTTTTTAGGCTATAGAATATGTTTATCGCTGTTTGTCAATGAGATTGCCTTCAATGGATCACTGGCTCACAACCAATGATTGCAATACAATTATTATTCCAATCAGAAGAATAAGAAAGCCTTTTATCAGCAGAGAGAAAGAAAAAAAAACGAGAAAATTAATATTCTCTCTCCTATTTTGATACCTGTAATGCCGTAAATAATATATTCACTCCAAGGTTGGATATATTTTCGATGCATAAAAAACTATCTGCGAGTTTGTTAAAAGGCACGCGATGTGTGCAGAAGTGTGGAAACGACTCGCGGTTTTTCGAAATCAGGAATTCCACGATTGTCTGATTGTTTGATGCATTTCGGATTTTCGCGATTGAGACATATTTAATTAATTAATCATTATCTGATCACCTTTTTTTTGTTGTTTTTCAACGCATAATTTATATATTATTTTTTTCTTCTATCAATTCCTTTACAGTGGCTTTACTGTGAAACAAAAATTATAATAAAATCATAAATCAATGCTCGCATAGATTTATTTAAGCGAGCATTTATTCCTTTAGATTTGAAATAAATAGATTTATATTTTATTTATACATAATTGTATGAAAATTTATTGCATTGCAATTAGCTTTTAGAATTTATAAATCATTGTTTGAGAAATAAAATAAAACCATTAATTATGGCGGAAAGAAATTGCATTTAAAATTTAATTTGATTTTTTTTCCTTTAATATAAATTTCGAGCATGAGATAAATAAGCAAAAATAAAAATCAAATTAAACATAAATTTAATAATTACATAAAATAGAGTAAATTTAAACTCATAGGCATTATTACAGTTCTTTTATTATTGTGCCATATTTTTATTTTTTTTGATTGTGCTTAAGTATTATAAATCGCAACTTATTTTCATCTTTTCATAGAAAATTTTTCATTCTGTCGCTGATAAGTGTGAGATTTTTGGCGGATAGTGTGTGCAATTTCATTGTAGGGAAATTTTGGTGGGCGATACAGGAAGTGATCGCAACGGCGAGAGAGAGAAAAAAAGGAGAGTACTTCAATTCTATCTCTCAATCAGCGCCAAATCTCTCAATCAGCAACAAATATTAATGTGAATTTTTTCACTTTTATATCCAATGATATTCCTTTAGTTTCGAACAAAAATTGAACAGTTTTTGTTGTCCTAATTTTTTTACCCGAAGCTAAGTTTGATAAAACAGCTTAATCTTGTTGTCTTTAGGAAATCTGCGAAATTTGCATTTATAAAATCAAAATCTTATTTTCGAAATTATTAATCAACTCATGATAGATTTTATTTTAGTTTTTTTCTTTCTATCCCTCTCTTGATTTGTGTGGCATAGAAAAAGTTTTTTTATCTCTTAAATGATTTGCTAATTTTTTCGGAAATATCCATCGCATTACGCAAGTTTGCATTGAAATGTCAATTAAACGCATTAGCTATTCAATAACATGACATTATATAATGACAAAGCTTGACATTTTTTTTCGAAACAATCCTTTTAGACATTAAGTGTATATATGGTAAATTCGCCAAATCCATCATCATTTTCATCTCTTTTAACGTGACCTTTAAATTTGCTTTTATACTAAATGTACTAAAGAAAGCACAACTGACTTAATTGTTAGGTATAGCAATGAAAAAAATAAAGTACATTATTGATTGAGGCAACATTTTTACAAATAACTATTATCATTGTTTCAGCAAATATAAAGAAATTTATTGTTTGTTGGAATCATTTCGTAGTTGTTATTAGTTTGTCGTTTCGTGCAGTTTTGATTTAAACTTTCTTATTAAACATTTCGCGTGTTTGCAGTATTACCTAAAATATATATTTTAACATAAATTTTATAGAAAAAACCTAAAAGTATAAATAATCCACTGAATGAAAGCTAATTAAAAGACTTAAGTGCAATCAATTATGTCGCTTCAATGATAAACATTTTGCGAGCAATTAAACAATCACTTACAGCCTTATAAAAATAATCGATTATCAATCAATGCTTATGAATTTTTTGTGCATTGAATTAGTGTATATTATATTATTATTATTGACGTATCCATTCTTACGCAACATTTCGCTAATAATGATGATGTGATGCTTATGCAAAAGCTTAAAGTTTCCCAAATATTTTATCCAATTTTATTCATTTAACTTCTACTATATATTTAAAAACTAAAGTGAAAGGTAATAATAAAAGTAATAATGAGTATTCAATAAAAACAGGTTGAGATAGTAATTATTTATTTCTAACCCCTTATTATACCACATATTGTATTCTGTAAATATAGTTTTAAAATTTCATATATATATATTTTTATAAATTTCTTAATTGTATAGGCATTCAGAATACATAAAGACTCTGCTTTATTATTAAAATAAATAATAACATAAGTTTGAGTTAATCTATAAAATAACTTAAAACTTTTATAATATTTATGGATTTACTTTTTTACAAAATTATTAAAAATGATTTATTGATTAAATATTACTTTCAGAATTATCTTCGATGAGATCAAAGTTAGTTTTTTCAACATCAATAATAAATTGTCTTTTATTTTGTTTTGTTTTTTAAAAAATTTTAATGTCAACGCATAAAAGTAATAAGTAATTAGTTATGATTATATCGATTATAATTATAATGAAAGTTATTCAAACATACAAAAGTAAATTGTTGGCAACATTTTTTAGTTATATAGTTATATTTTTTGTTAGCAATATTTTAGTATTTGTTTAAAACTTTCCCTCTGAAGTAATGGTTTTGATTAGTTTTTGTAATTTTTTGAATATTCAATTCACGTTCGCAACAGTAAAAAAAGATTATAAGTTTCGTTTCAGTCCATTACCGATATTATAATTTTACTCCCGTATAATATTTCGTCATTCGAGTTGACATTTATAGAAACAATATTTAAGTACATATATTTAAAATTTTAATTTTATAATAATACAGTAAAAAGTTTCAAATTCATAATTGGCTTTTGTCAAACTCGCAATCAACTAAAAATTCACAATATTAATAAAACAAATTGTAAAACACAAAAAAATGTTTATGACTAACAAATATTCCAAAATTAAGTTGATATTTGGTTAAAATAATAAAATAAAATATAAACACAGCTCTTTTTAGCGAAAATGTTTAAAAATTTATATTAACTATTTTTTCAATTTTAATTGACTGTATATTTTACGTTAAAATTTATTGACTATTTTTATATGTGACGATAATTGTCAAAAGTCTCTATTATAATGGTTAAGAATACTTGAGTTTTTCTCAAACTTTTCTTATAGAGTTAGGAAAATAATAAAAAAACGTTTTATTACTTAACAGGATATTGCATATATAGTGACTTAACGATATTTTTTTTATTTCATTTCATCATAAGTTTTGTTGTAAAATTCATGACAATGAATTGATTATGATAATGAAAGAGGCTTTTTATTATTTTTAGTTTGGAATATATATTTAAATTCTAATTTTTATAAGTTATTTAAAGCAAAATAATAAATATATTCAGATTAACGCTATTCTAATTGCAGAATTATTTATGTATTTTTAATATTTAGAGAATTAAATGATTGTTTTAATGTTTGACATTTAAAATATTGATGTCATAAAATCCTAACTTTATTAATAATGTGTTCGCAATAAAATATATTATAAAGAATTAATTATATTTATAAATAGCATAATTGTAATCAAAAAACAAATTCAATTAATTAAACAAGAGTGTCAATTATAATACGCTTATGCAAAATTTAATCGATGCTAATTCACGACCAAATCGTTTTTCACAATCTCCAGCTTTACTTCAGCTCGCTTTTCCATTTCAAGGGCGACTCACTTAAAATATGCAGACAACAAAATAATAAAAAAACAAATTTCAATTTAACATCACACATAAAACAAACAGCTAATCGCTAATTAAGAGCAATTATGCGCAGCGCTTAAGTCAGAATCTATGTTTAAATTTGGGCATTAACTCTGACTTTTAGTTTCGCGAAGCAGAAACAGTCGGCTGAGACGAACTTGAAATGATCACGTGTACGATGAAATTATCATATATAACTATCATAACTACGCGCGATAAGCGTTTAGACATAGGGCTGAAATTTTCATGGTATTAAATAAAATTTAGACTGAAAAAAATGAGACAGTTTCAAACAAAAATAATTTGAATTTTCAAAACAATTATTTCGAATTTGCATAGAATTTTTTCAAGTTTAATTATTTTCGCGATAATTTTTTGAGCTAATTTTGATCATTATATTTATTATGTGAAATTTTAAATAATTAATATTTTAATAATTATGGTAATTTTGGTATAATTTCTGTTTTGGTGAAAATATTATTTGTAAATTCAGATTTAATAGATTTAAATTATTGTGCTATGTTTTTGCTTAGTTTCAAATTTGACGAATGTTTTAATCATTAATTTTTCTGATTAATTAAAACAAAATTTAATAATATTATTTACATGAATTGCTTGTTTTATAATAAAATTTTTAATATCGCATTAAATTGTTTAATTATTATTACTATTATTTGATTCTTTAGATTTATATTCATTATTTTTTAATTAACTAATTTATAGCTGATTTTGTCTTCCAAAATCAAGCTTATAGATTTGAGCTTATGTCTGTCTGTCTGATAAAACCCTCCCCAGAAGATAAAAAGCAAGTGGCTTTCAAATAGTACCATTTCAGTTGGATTATTTGACTCCATAGGTGTAATTTAAATTAGTCACATCTATAAATTATTTAATAAAGTGTGTTCTTGTGTTCGTGAGTTGCCAACTATGCTATTTATTGTTACTTTAAAATGAATATTTAAAAATTGTTAAACCTTAATATACACCTCAATTACATAAGGGAGAAAATACTCCCTAAAAAATAATTTTTACCGTCTAATTGTTACAAAATGAATACTCATTTTACTGTATTTTTGACTGTTAGAAAAAAATGAGAAACATGTTGAGAATATAAAAAGAAAGTATTCTATAAAATTATAATAGTTACTAATTTCACGAAATAAATTTATTTCACAGCTATTAAATAAAGATAGTATTTCGATAAATATTGCGAAATCTTATCAATTAGTGATTTTTAAAAATCCAATTAAATTTGTTAAAGTTTTTGTTAATTCATAAATAAGTAACGTATGGCATGGCATAGCATTTATAAGTAAAAGAAATGGCGCCATAAAAAACATTAAAATCCTAAAAAAGCATTAAAAAGGCATTTATTATAATATAGAATATATATTTAGCATTTTGATTAGCCTTAACTTTGTCTAATTAGAAATTATATAATATTCTTTATTACTGTCTCTATTTAAAGACAGTTTGGATTACGAAACGTTTTATTTGATTGCATTCAAATTAATACTGTCTTTAAATACATATATTAATAAAGAATATTATATAATACTTATTATTAATCCACTAAATTAATGTTGAAATGAGATTTAAGTTATTTTTTGAAGTTTAAATATGTAAATCAACATCGATTGTCATTTAGAACAGACAAATATTTGCTAAAACTTGTTTTCACAAACTTCTTTACAAGACTTTGCAGTAGTCGAACGAAGTAATGCTATTTATTGATCTAAATTATTATCCAATTTTTGTCTAAAATTTTTGCATTTAATATATAGACAATTGATTTTATCTGATTATATCCTGGATTTGTGTTTAAATTGTGCTTAATTTCTAACACTTATTTATTTTAATTTTATTACATAAAATGGAGAGTTTTTTAGAATAAATTAAAATATTTAAAAAATTTATTTACTATTTATTTTGTCAAACTTTATATATAAACAAATTTATTTATAAACTAATGTAAACTTAAATATACAGTATTTTTATCAGAATTTTGAATTAAATGAACTAAACATAAAATAAAAAGTTAATTTTTTGATAACATACATAGAAGATTAAACACCATTTATTTAGTTAATAAATATTTAATGCAAACAGAAATTAGTGAATATTTTAAGATTTATATCAAATTAATTCAAATAAAGTTAATTAATGTAAATCTTATCGCAAAAAATAACGAAATTTTATATAAAAAATAAATACAAATTAAATTTTATTATATTTGCTTTTTA
Organism: Microtritia minima; assembly: GCA_034699355.1. Lineage (NCBI taxonomy): Eukaryota > Metazoa > Arthropoda > Arachnida > Sarcoptiformes > Euphthiracaridae > Microtritia > Microtritia minima. Next base: position 14,934 of record JAQIYA010000420.1, read on the forward strand.
CAAATATTTAATATAAAACAATATCGTAATCTCTTTTAAATATTTATGCTTAGATAAATATAATTGCTAATTAATTAATAAAAAATTATTAAACATTCTTAGAACACTGACTTATTTTCGCGCAAATATACACAACGAATATATGCCATTATGCAGTGACCATTCTGGTCATAACATATCATTACCATAGGAAAGAAAGTTTTCTTAATAAATTTTAATTTTGGCCATGCATTTACAAGATTTTGTACATTAAAGCGATACAAATTTGCATAAAGTATTAATAGAATGCATACAATATTAAGTTTATTTTTAAATCAGTTTTTTGCGATTTTATAAATGTAAATAACCTATAAAAATTTCATATTTTCTTACTATATAATAATTTAATAAAAAATATATAAAAAACTAATATTCTCATATCAAAACTGATTTATTATGTCATTAAAGATACTAAATAAATATTTCACAATTGATTTTAATCAATTATTAAAATTTTTAAATAAAAATTTAAATAATTTGTACCTGTAAGTCGCAGTCAAAATTTTTGAATTTATTTATAGATAAGCCGCGGCTTATCTATCAAAAATTAATTCATTAATTTACTATTTTGTAGTTATATCGGTGTTTAATGATGTCAATAACTTTAAAAGTGTTTTCGTATAAGATTTGGTAACAGATTAGAAACTAGAAAAATTAAATATGAGGATATGATCAGATGTTTACATGATCAGCATTTAAAAATATGTTAAGTCATATTTATAACATTACCCATTAAATTACAAGCAATTATATTTTATTGAAATTATTTATAAATCATGAAAATAATTTAATTATTTAGAAAATTTTTAACAAATAAAATTCTTTTAGAATAATAATATTTTTTGTTATAAAATTTATTTAAAAGTTTTATCTAATTTGAAAATCTTATTTCTCTAATCCTATCACTTTTTAATGGCAAACGAAGATATGGCCCTAAAATTTTTTTGCTAGTAATTAATCAAATCAATATTGAACTTTGATAATCTAACTTTGTTTTTCGTTAAAATAAGTATAAAAAATAAATAATAAAGTAGAATATATTTCTTTACTAAGCATGAAATCAAACTCTGAATGAAAAATAAATATAAATACTTTGATAAATATAATAAATCTCAATTTTAAAAGAGTTTTGCATAATTCTATCGTTTAAATCAAACCAATTTTAATGTACCATTTTTTGATATATAGACACTTTCTTCGTAGTATCCATCAATTAACTCTCTAGAAATTGTAGACATTTTGTCTGATATCAAATATTTTCTATATCTGTAATTATTTTCACATTTATGTTTTTTATTTTCTTATCGGTAATTCAATACATATATATTTTTAAAAAATATTTTAGACAATAGATAAAAGATTTTGAGCTAATGTCTAATTAATTAATATTAATATAATTTATTGCTTTTTGGTTCGAAGAAGAGTAGAAAAAAGGCTTTTCTTGTATTTTATTATTTAAATTAAGACAAAAAAAAGATAAAAAGCAGTCAAATTAATTAAGTAAAAAATTCAAGTTTTTCTTCTGGCAACGAAAAATTTATTTGTCGATAATAATTTATAAATATATCATTTTAGAGTAAAAATAGCACCAAATACGAAGAAGCGATAAATTGTGATCATTAGATATGTTATGGTATTTACAATTTTTACTGATTGTAAGTAATGATAATGATTTGAAAGAAATATTTTTAATTTCCTATTACTTCCTTGGTTTGACTCCACGCGATCACTAAAATTAACTCAATAATTCATACGATGTCAGTATACCTCAACCAACGATAAATTATTGCCCAAAACGTACTCTATTAACAATTTAAAAGTCTTTTGATACCATTTCTAGATCACTATTGTGCGATAAAAAATAGCATCAAAGTATAGGTAAAGTAATCGATAGTTACAGTAATTATTGACTTTATACGCTTAGTTATCTTATTTCCTGTTATAATAAAGTTTTTTGGTCTTTCGCGCAAAAGTATGCGCGCCAATGAATTATAGATAATTCAGATTAAAGACGATACAAACGCTATTAAGATATTTAGGACACCAAAGATATTTATTAAATAATTGAAAATATAGTAAGAAAATTCAATTGCGAGTAACTTTAATTACTTCATTTAAAAGAAACATATGTAAATTTGCTGAAACCACTCTGTTTAATGCATGCTAACAAATACGATAAAAAATTAATCGTAATTATTTTGTCTCAATTATTTCTGTTTAAACATTAAACATGTTAGCTTTAAGTTCATCCATCATAAGCAAAATTATAGGCGAAGCGAGTAATTTATTAAATAACTCGAACAAAGAATAAAAATATTCATAATATTCATGAATATTTTGCTGTTTAATTTCGCTTTTAAAAACACTTACTTAATCTGTTAAGGAAAAAAAATGCAATCCACTGACGAGTTGTACAAAATAGCTAACAATTGAATGTTATAAAATTAAATACTTCTGTTATAACTTAGTCAAACTCGAGAGAGAGATTGTTAATTTTTTTCATTATTTCAATGAAGTACGAATCACTTAATTTTTTGAATCGCTAACAATCACTGCTTACGCATGTAAAAAAAACTATATAAAAAATAATAGTAGATCTCTTATTATCAATTCAAGCGAGACATGAAATTACAGTCATAAATAATAAGAATCTAATAATTAGAAAGACCTTATACAAGGTTAAGCAAGAATTTTTGCATTAATGATTTCGCACAAAAAAAAGCATTTAAACGCTTGTATACAAGAATCAAAGTGAAAATTATTTATAACACTGAAAATGATCACATATTAAAAGCAATAACATGCAATTAATCTGCAGATAAAAAAAGATATGGCGAGACTCGAAGCTCGAGCATCGTTTCGATTAAGATTCAAACTGTTATTAAGACGATAGCAAAAATCTTAATTACCGTACAGGGTATTAATAGCTATTAATAGTTTTTGACCTCTAAGTTATGATCATTGATTTATTTTTCTTTCGATGTAAATGCTTTCGTTAATGTGCAGACTTTTAATCAAATAATTTTTGAATTTTAACTACATTTCTATCTTTAAATTAATTTGTTTTCGTAAAAAAATATTTAAACCTTGAGCCTCTGGTTATGCAAATAAAACATTTTAAATAAAATCAAATTTAATAGAATTTTTCATATTTATTTTAATTTTATTTTATCAGAATCTGACTTTAGATATATATATATAATTTCAGTTAATAAGTAATTTTAAAACCTTTACTAAAAGCACTAAATTTTTTGAAAATAAATTAAATTTCAAGCAATATTAATCATTATATCGTATTACGCGCTTTATATTTGTAATATAACTTCTATCTGTATCTCTGTATTTTCAAAAAAACAACAACAAAATACTCTTATTAATATTATAATTATCTCCATTAGTCATAATTTTATCCTTTATTTCCTTAATACGTTTTCGGTTTTATTTCTTTTCGATCAAAAATTTTTCATCTCTTTCATGGCTGAAGGCGCTCATAACTTATGCTCTTAAAAATTTTCAACTTTTTTACTGCTTTCGAACTTTATTTTATTCTTATTTAAATACTATCATAGTTATTAATTTAATTATTTTTAAAAATATATTTCATCTTAATTATATCCATTTATCTCGAAAAAAATACAGTATATACAGTATATATGTGCGCATTAACTTATCTATAAAATAGATAAATAATAATTACAATCCGAGACTTGACATTTATGCTAAATATCAATAAATAAAAATTATTTTTGAAATAATAAAATTATTTTAAAATTTTAAAAATTTATATTTATCTATTTATATAATTTGTGTAGGTTTGCATAGCCATAGAGTTAATATATGGCATAAATTATAATTGTTATAATTTTTTGAACAGAGTAATGAAATTCTGTTGTGGAGCTGAAGAAACAAATATATACTTAATTAGAAAGATATCTGACGAAGAGTTTTGATTAATGTTTAAGTGTCATACAAATAATTATTAGCGAATAAATTTATTTTCATTAATTAACATTGTTTATTATAAATGATGTTTCCACTCAAAAAAAAACTTAAGTGATTAACAAATAAAGTATTAACATCAACATTAATTAGCATACAGTTTTTTCAGAAACATTTCGATTTAGAAGCTCTTCCATGTTTGGTGAATAATTCGGCACAAGTCGTGATTACTACCAGCGATTCGTGTTCACTCTGCCAATTGCTATTAACTTATGAGAACTTCATAAACAGGTGGCAAAACTATTTTAAGCAAATGCAAATAATTATTATCCTTGGATATGTATTATCGTTGATATTTCTTAAACTCAACTCTTTTATCTCCTAAATTCAAGTATAATAACAGCAAATAAAGCTGGAATTTTCTGATTTGCTCAGAAATTACATGTTTTATAAAATATGTATTTTCTTTTATAATCTGATTTTTAAATTGAATTACATTGTAAATGTATATTTCGAGAAAGGTATTCAAAGTTTTCTTCCATTAAATATTTCAATAAATTGAGTCTTATAAATAAATATTAAAATTTTAAATATTTTTTATCTAACAGTCACTCATTTGATTTTTATAAAATTACATCCAGACATAGCGTTGACCACTAAATTTCAATATGATTAACTATTAATTAAAATTTTTATTGTTAAAATTAAAATATATATCGAACTTTGCTCAATAGTTTTCATAAACTTATAAAAATAATGGATTTCTAATAGATTTGGATTTCTAAAAATCTTTGAGATACTCTACAACTAAAAATTGGAGAAGTTTATTATTTTTCTATTTTATTCTCTCTTTTATATTAATGTTGTTATCAAAATAAAGTCATCAAATTTTTTTTATTAAAGACACTCTATATATAAGTAACTATGTTTTTCAGATGCAAATCTTCTTTCACACACTATTAGAAATAGAAAACAAGAAAAAATTATTTTAATTTGTCTAAATAAAAATATATTGTTATTTTTAGCGTTGAAAGTTTTCAATTATGTACTCTGCATATTATAAGAGACAATATGTAGTTAATTATTTTAATAAAGTAAGCCTCAACAATAAAACACTTTATTTATTGTCCATTTGCACACACATTCACATACACGCACATATCCGAACACATAATTATTTTTATATAATTATTTTGCCGTAAATTTTTTAAATTTAATTATTTTAAATGTATTAATATCATAATTTATTCTGATCTGTCATCTCTCTCTCTTATTAAATTATAATACATAATTTCTATGCTCGAAAAATAATAAAAAATTATAATAAAATTATTTATTTTAAATTGTTCAATAAACTAAATCGCGTAAAATAAAATTATCTTTTAAAATTAAACTAATTGTACTTAAAATCAAACTATTCTATACATTATTAGAAAGATCTTTTAATGAAAATATTTTACATTTGGAACATAAAATTTGTGACGATTTCATTATTTCTCTCGTCCAGTGAGGGCCATAAACGAAATTGACCCAAATTTGGTAAAATCTAATGCCGTTTTTGTGTAATACTAAGGTTTCAAAGACGAGATAATGAATACATACTGTTATATACAATTTGTAAATTTATAATTAATATTTATTTTTTAGATACTTCTAAGTAGTTGCACTTTCCAACAATACTTTTTTAAGTACTGAAAAATAATGAAAATCAGCTCAAATGTATGGTCATTCTTGTTTTCTTCTCAAAGATAAGAAACCAATTATCGAAAGGAAAAATTACAAAAATTCTCCCAAACAAATTGGATGCTTAACGTACAGCACACATACACACTCAACTATTTTAATTAATGGTAGAGATTGTTTAAAAGTTATTTCTTGATTAAATTCTAGAGATAAAGCGTATGTACAAAATTAATTAATTGCGATATTAAATATTGTAAACAATTTGAAAAGTAAAATTTCGTATTATTATATAAAAATAAGTTAAATTTGGGTTAAAATACGATATCGTTGTCTTGTCAAACTTGAGCCCAAATCAACATAAAAAACGTCAATTTAATGTAATTTAA
>JAQIYA010000421.1:0-20943 GCA_034699355.1 Microtritia minima
GCCGACACCGCCGACACCGCCATTACCTCTTATTACGCCGTTTGTCGGCCGCAAATCTCCGCCCGAAGAGCCGCAAACGTGTCGCGCTTTGCGGACAAACGTTAATTTCGCCAATAATTTGCCGACAAAAACGAAATTAAATGAGTTTACGGTCAGGAATGGTGTGTTTGATAAGACGAGCGCTAAACACGCGAATGACGTCAAGACTGGCGTCAAATGCTTATCGGATGACGTAAAGCGAACTGATTTCCAGGTCAGACATAACGCCAATCGCTTATCGCGACCAGTATTGGGACCTAAAGTAGTGAAACACACGTCTAATCCTGTTTTAACGATGAGTACAAATGCATCAAATAATGGCAAACATTTGCCGAACGCTTCGACTCGTGTTGTGTCGCCAATCATAACGCCATCCAAGGAAGACATGTACGCACTCATCAAACATCAGGACAAACAGTTGCAACTGATTAGCGAACAAATCGAGGAATTGCTTCGCATTCACAAAATAGAAGAGAAGACTGTCTCGAGTGACGAAAAGAGTAAGAAATGTCCAGAAAAGCGATCAGTGATGACAATGACGAGTATGGTTTGGGACGCAAATCAAAATAGTAAACCGTCGACGAGGCCTAAAACTGTTTTTACTCCGCCGGCGAGAAGCACACCGAAAACTCCTTCGACCACATCCAAGGATTTTCGAGCGCTTCGCTTGAATACGATAAGCGAGAGTCCGTCAGATCCGTCCGCTATCGACGTCTCCGTGAATCGAATCGACATAAGCGACAATTCGGATCGACAGCCGGCGATGAAATCGATTGAAGTGATGCGCAATGATTGCGATGAGCTTTACTACGACAACATGATCGACAACATCAACGAAATGCTCAGTAATCCCAGTAACGACGAGACCGACGAAAGCGGACGCCGAAGCAGTTGCAGTCCAACGCCTCCCCGACCGCAGCGCGACGCCTATCGTAGACATCAGTTTCACGTGCAATCCGAGCAAACTCTGTACATAAAGAAATTGGCGGCCAAATATCTGGTCAGCGATGACAAACCGGAGCGCACAAAACCGAAATACAAGCAGAAAAATGTTGTCCAACGAGACGAGAGTTGCGATCTGCAAGTCTACGGACTGCAGTCGAGAAACGTGTCGATCGCCACGAAAAACTATCTCGAGAGGTATGGTCTCGCGTACCAAAACTGTTCGCCACCCAAACCTCCCAGACATCCAACAGCCGATCAGAGGCATCATCGCCAGCATTCGCGCCAAAAAGCGTGTCAGTCATTAAAACATCGCATTCTAGATCTCGAGGCCCTCCGAAAACAGCCAACTCTGACGTGACACTTGTTTTCATTTTGGCTTTCATTTATTTATTTCATTTAGTAATTTTAATCGCACTCTTAACATGAATTTCATTTTAATCAAACACATCAAGTGTTGACTGTTTTATAAAAAAAACAACTTTCATATAACTTAAATTTTATTTTGTAAATTAAATTTGACTCATTTTATTAATTTAAACGACTTTGTGTAGGCGTTTGCGCCGAAGTCTGCGCTTTATTGAGTACATGTGTATTAAGTGTATGTGTTTACCGCTACTTTTTTATAATAACATGTTTAATAAATACTTTATTCTCATTCGTATCAAAACAGTTTTAATAGTTAGTGGTGTGATAGCGCACAACAAATAAATTGAATGGCATTGTAATGTTTGCGTTAAAGTTTTTTCTTTCCTTAATTGACTTTTATCGATGTTCAACCTTTACCTAAATCTTAATTCATTTTATTTCTTTCTATACTGCATATGATTCATACGATAAGATATGTTTGCATTGAAGACATTGAAACAAAAAATACTGCAATATTAAAGATAAATAATATATTGAGTACAGTAAGTATTTTTATTAAAGTAAACTTTTAACAACTCTCTCAAGTTTTAGCTGCGAGTTGCACGTGATTTATTGGCTCATTCAACTTATTTATTACATTCATTACATGTGATACAATGAACAGATAGCTTAGTTTAGTTTAGTTCATTTCGAAATTAACTTGACATCTAAATATAGAGGAAGGTTAGGAAAAATATGTTTTCTTAATGACTGTAAATGCAAAATTTATAATATGCTTTGGAATGGGAAACGAATTTATTTTTAAATGTTTAACCATTAATTCATATTTAGCTTAAAAGTTAATTATAACTAATTTCTACTTAAGACAAAATAATTTTCAGCCTACCCTTTGTATGATTGAGTTTAACTCTTGTAATCTATGTTCAAGTTTATAATAAAAAAAACAAAAAAACAAAAATCGACATTAAATTACATAAAAAAATAAATACTTGAAGAGATGACTTCATCATCGAGTATAAGCTCATTCTAACCATATTTACTGATGTAATAATTGTTGTAACACATGCTAGGATTGCAAGGACACGGACAGACGATGCAAACGCAGCCGCTTTTGCCGATCGTATCCGCCACTGGCATCCAACGACTAATCTCACGCTTTTGTTCTTTTATTAAACGAAATGACAGGTTAAGAGTTATTAATTAAAGGCAACTCTTTGAAAACATTTTGTACGAAACACTCACTCGCGTGATGGCCTCTCAGAACGTTTTCCGACGAACACCAGATTACTAGCGATAGAGAGAAATGAAAAAAACAAAAATAAAATCATATTTTGTATGTAAAAAAAAAGTTTTGCATTGCGAACCAAACCCAAAACCTTGAATAAATTGCTTATTAAAAAATTTACTCACACAAAAATAAAATCGAAACGATTAGTAATATCTTGTTGATTGCATTCATAGTGATTCAGACTTTTAATATTAACAAAAATTAAATTAACCAAATAGTTGTCGAACACAAAATAAAGCAGTTTCGCTTTTATTCACTCGCTATTTATACGAATCGAGTCGTTCAAAGTTTGAATTCGTTACAGCAATAATATTTGTTGATATATTTACTAATGTTTTGATTGTTATTAACAATTTATCAGACTTGACATAAGCGTATGTAAACGAGATATGGAAATAAAAATACGAGAGAATCCAATTAAGCGAATCACTCGTTCGCATAGTTAACATTCCGTCCCATGTTTTCGCATTTGAAAAAGTTAGCTCTTTTGAGCAAAAAAACAAAATTTATTTAATCGTTTATAAACTCGTGTCTATTGAATAACTAGTCTGGAATTTGTGTGCTTATAATTATTGAATTAAATGGACTCATAGACAGGCGAACTGCGAGTTACTGCGAATCAGAAACCTTGAATGATCTTAAGTGATGCGAAAATCATGAATCTGACCCCCCTTTAAGTTAATACGATTCTCAAATTGTGGCGAACTGTTATCAGTGTTGAAGATTAACTATAATAGACATCTAATATTCATATGACGTATATTAGAAGACTAAGTGAAAAATTGCCCGAAAATAACATTTAAAAGTAATTATGATAATTGAAGTCAGACGTGAATAGAGGTGATAACACAGAAACCGGAGTTAATTCAAAGTCAAGTAACCATACTTAACATTAAATCTCAAGTATTTTTGATGCATTTTGGCTTTTATTCTTTTGTAAAAGCTCTGTGCGGGTCTGGAAATTGACGAAAATATGTGGAAAATAAATAATCTGTGACGAGAGAAACAATATGTTCGTAAAAGCATTTCGAGTTATTTACGCGTAACAGAAGTTCGGAGCGTTTAAAGATCGTAAAAATTATATTTTTAGCATTTTTCCTCGTCTTTCTACTCGTAAACAAAGTGAAAATCCAGAGAATAATGGAATATTTTATGATACAAATTATAAGTATTAGTAACACATTTTTGTAGAAGTGCTCACTTTCTCAAAACAATAAATAACTTTTTTTTTAAATATAAAGATAAGTTTAGTGATATTAAGCAGAAATTTGTTTCGTTATTTTTGGCGCTTTAATATCTTTTATTTTAAATATAATTACTAAATCATATTAAGAAAATTGTATTTAGAGATGCTTTTAAATTTAATTATTTTAACACTAAATGAATGTTTGTTTTCGTTTCTCAAAAATTCAATTTTAAAAATATCTCAAATATTATTACCAAAAAACTAAATACTCCTAAATTAAAACGCAATAAATAATGTCATTTAGGAATTACAGTCTTCAGTCTAAACATAAGTTATTAACAGCCAAATCAAATGTTTACAATATTTAACGCGCTATTTTAAGCAAAGAAAAAAGAAGTTTTGTTATTATAATAATGTTAAGTTTATTTTGAAATATCAATAATACTTTACACTTTTATTGATTTTAAATGGTATTTTTGCAAAACATTCATAACCTAAAGAGTAAAGAGCAAAATTTTAGTTAATTTCTGTTACAAATTAACTTTACATCAAATTATAGAAAAAATAATTCATGAAATACGCTTTTCTTAAAACAACAATTACTTAATAATTAATTTGAAATACAGATCTTTTTTAAATATGATACATGAGTGTGTGTCTGTGTTTGAAAATGAATTATAAATGATAGCATTAATAACGATATTGAGAGAGAAAAGACAGGAAAAAATTATTTTTTCAAAAAAAAACAAACATTATCTCCGAAAAAATCAAATCGTAATTAGATATCGATTGAAATCACTTTCAAGTAATTAATAATTACATACGAGTACGACGTGAGTTTGTAAGGCTAGATAATGCGAATAATTCAAAATTAAAAATAAAACCTTTGAACAACACTGCAAATATGGTTTTCTTTTTTCTTAGTGCATGCTTTGAAGAGGAAATTAATATTATTAAATATACTAAATATATACTAAATTATGATTCGCATCATAATAATGAAACTTCCATACTTAATCAGTTTTACGCTAATCATCAATGCATTAATAAGTTGTAAGTGGCGTTTAATCATAAAAATAATGTTCACTTCACATTCAAATTATTCAATATATATTTATATATAATTATATATATCGCTATTAAAATTTATTTAATGTTCAAAAAAAACATTGCAAAAAACAGTTGAAGCATCATTCGGTTACTCGTCCGGTCGACCGAGTCGGCCGTTCGGCGGCTACGATCCCATTCTGTTAGTGGCGAAATGCGGTTACATTTGTTGGCCAAAGTACGGCAATACCGACGGCAAGCCCGCACCCAACGCGGCCGACAATAATCTTGACAACTATCAAATTGGAGCTCTTCGTGGATGTATGGAAGAATGTTTCATTAGAGAGATTGACTCAGGTTTTGCTTGATATTGAGTGACAGCTATGCCCACAAACTGTTATTTAATATGCGAATATTTTTTTTTCTTCTTCTCTTCGCTTTCCTCCACAGACGTGTACCCGCCTTTGAATGGTCCAAATTACAGGCCGTGGAGCTCTAAACTGCCTTACGTTTAGCGACCAAATAGAAAATATTTATATAAAATCTCATTTTGAAGATTCTTATTATTTGAAGATATTTTTTATAATAACTATTTTTTTGTAGTGTATATAATAATAATAATAATAACGAGTTTCTGTGATTTGAATAATTGTTATTTAATTTTCAAATAAAAAAAATGAGGAAAGCTTTCCAATCGTGTGACTTAATTTGAATAATCTGTATTTGGTTTTAGTTATATATTTTTAGTTATAATGTTAATCAAGATCGTGGTGTTGGACCCAATCGTTTTTCGAAGTGGCGTTCAATTTGTTATGTCGAAAGAAATTATTAATTTTTTTTGCAAATAGTCTATACATTATGTAACACAAATTATTTTTTTTTGTAGCTTTTTTTATCAATTTGTCTTTTTAATAATAAACTTTTTTTAAAATCACTAATTAAATTTTTAAAATTTGATACTATTAGTCGCGGATTACTTCTTAATAATAAAGCTTTGTCATGACTACAGCGATGATTAGTAATGTAGTGCTTAAAAATGCTGGCTTTGATGAGTTAACACTGAGATCTCTTTGCTTCATTAATACGGTGTCGATGACATGAATGACACCATTGATGGCGTGAACGTCGGGACGTATGATTCGAGCTCTTATTCCTTCCCATTCGATATCGGGATTCGCTAAAAGACAAAAAGAGATATAGAATTATGGAGAATAAATGGAGTGATTTATTGATCGGTGACATGCACTTCATGTTCAACTCGTATGCGTTTTTAGGATTTGCCGATACATTATTTCTGCCAATTGTGCCTCTATTAAGGGCCAGATAAGTATCTGAAATGCCAGATGTCTGATACGAGGGTCTCATTCAATAGGAGTTAATTATTATGGTAATGGACATGTGCTGCTCGAATGGGAGGAAATCGTGGCGCTTATGGGGTGACCTCACATCAGGGCAGCTATTGTTTTGCGCCCAAAACAAGAGACGCCACCGTATTCAGCAAATCATAATCAAATAAATCATAACCAAGTCATTACTGCCGTATACGTAATAAAGCGATTCGCGATTTAAGATAATGGTCGACAATATGGTGTGATTAATACGCGACTTTAAGTGGGAAACAACGGCGAGCCTAATGAATACCATTATTGCAAAAGAGTCACGCATGAGATGCCGGTAAGTACTCTATTTTGAGCTCAAATTTTTGAACCCAAGTAAATGCCGTGAAAGAAGGAAATTCGCTTATCTATTCTTAAGCACTTTTTTCTACTTCTCGAGAGAGAGAGAACCGAGTTTTTGAAATAATGTCAAAATTTAAAAAATTAAACGTTTTAGATATTTAAATTTAAACAAATTCTTTTTTTCTTTAAAGACACGATAAGAAACGAGAAAACAAGTCGATAACTAGCTGATCAAAATCGGCGATAAACCTCATTTTCCTGACTGATTGAATGGCATGCATGATCAAAACATATTAACTCCAGTGTCTGCTACCAGACGTGTACGCACGACAAACTGAAATACCATTTCGATATATCGTTAACCAGAAACAGGCAAATTTCAATCGCAGAAAAGGGCAGTTGAGTCAATAAAAATTAACTCATCGAAAGGCGCAGCGAGAGGCTGATGACATGCGAAAAAAGGTGAATAGCACTCCACAAAACTTAATTGTTGTAATAAAAAAAAATGTTTGCAAAAAACAAGTTAAGTGTGACTCGAGTACAGTGGAGTGCGGTTTCGGTGGGAGTTTCTCGGCTTAGAAAGTCTTTTTTTCAATTACTTTCCGAGCCATTCATTCGCTATACGCATACACATCGCATAGCATTTTTTTAGTATTTAATATCTGATTGCGAGCTCAACAATATGCTCAACAATTGCAAAATAATTTTGCGTAGCAAAACGGCGATCCATTGCCAAAATTCACTCACCATATCCGGAGATTCGTTTCACAGTCAATAATCCTTGCGCTGTGTATACTTCGTTAAGCCCTTCGAGTTGTTGCGACGATATTTGTTGGTTCACTACCAACAGTCGCTCCAAGATCTGTAAATATGCATAAGATTAGAGCGTTTAAACACCATTTTTGACCGGTAATCGAGGGGCGAAAAAGTCATTTGCAAAGTGTTTTTTGTCGTGTACTCGCAAAGCAAAGCCTGATTTCGCATTCCGAGCAGAGACTCTCTATTAAGGTATTAGGACTTGAGAGCAGTATTGAGCAAATTATTTACTCGAAGACATTTTTTTTTCTTAGCAACAGCTTCCTTATTGAAGTCAACATCTGCGCAAAATTTTTATCATTGAGTAAATATGTAACTTATATATCTCGGCGTATCCTTTTGTCATTCGCTTAACAATTCCCAAGTTATTGATGCGAAATGTTTTTTTTTTTTGATTCGCGAGTTCAGTCATTAATTATTTTAAAAAATCATAAATTCAAAAATACTCTCATAATAAATACAAAATATTAATCTAAACTAAAAAAAAACTTTAATGACTAAAAATATTTAAAATATTTTCTAATTAATTACGAGCGACGCGTTTCGATGCATAAGGAGTGGTCTAATATTTAATTTATTTCATTGAAAATCAAAACTAAAAACATTTACTGTAACGTAAAAAAATATTTGAAATTCTCAATAGTTCGACACAATTCGCTTATTATTATAAACACCTTCAAACTGAAAGCTCATAAATCGTTTGCAGGCACACACAGCCAATTAAACGTCTGCATCGTATCGCCACATAAATCATAAACGGGTTGAGAATTAAAAATAAAATTTATTATACAAAAATTTAAATCAAATTAAAAAACAACAAAAATTGTTTTATGCAATTGAATGGTGAGTTGATTCAAACAATAACGTGCCTCAACAAGAGTGACCTCTTTTAATTAAATCAATGCTTTACGGGTTATTTTTCCATGTTTTGTTTCTTTACAATTGAATGTTTTTGTCTCTGCTTTTTAAGGTTAATTGAAAAGCGCAGAAAATCTCAATCAACTTAAATAGCTTTGCGAAGGTCAGTGACAGATCGATAATAAAACAGAAACAATCAAATACACGAGCGTTAACACAAAGTGACAAAAATAAGCTTAAAAACTTCTTTTGGCGATATTTGAATTTTAGTTGTTTTTCAAGATAATGAAGTGAAATACACGCACACAAAGAGAGACTGTACTCTGTATTATTGTTACTTTACTTTGGTGTGTGTACCACCAAAAATAATAAACTCGGATATGAGATAACTATCGACGAGAGACAGCCAGTGTGAGAGAAAGCGAGAGACAAGTAAAGGAAATATTTTTACAGTTTACGCCAACCGAGAACGAGATGGTATGGTGTGTGCGAAGCGACGCTTTCAATTGCATTATGTCATGCATCTAATAAAACATTTTATGTTAGACTGCCATTCAATGGACAGTTGAGTTGGATTGTAGGAAACGCAAGAAATGAAATGACGAGAGAGAGAGAGAGAGAGAGAGAGAGAGAGAGAGAGAGAGAGAGAGAGAGAGAGAGAGTCAATTATTTTTAGGTTAGGCTTGTCTTCACCAAAAATCAATATTTGTATTCAAAAGGAGGTCAATTTATTTTGGTGTGCAATACAATTACTTTTTGATTTTTATGAATCATATTTTAGCGGTTTAATAGTTAGCAAACGGTTTAGCAAATAGTTGGTGAAACAATAAATGAAAGTTTGTTTAATTTGCGTGAGAATATCCGTTAGTTTGGGAGTGGAAACGACTTTTTTAATGTTTCAATGATTCAGTGCCCAAAATTCAAATAAGTTGGCGATCGATTGGCGACTACGGCAACAACAACAACAACATCACAACCATAACAGTGATATAACAGTATGTGTTGATATAAAATGTAAAATCAATTTATGCGCGTATCCCTGGGTTTGTCATTAATACCCCAGCATTGAAAACATTATTATTCGGTAAACTCATCGAATTGGAACACGTCTGTCTCACAACTGCAGATAAACCCCCCATATATATGAAAAGCAAAAAAGAAGAATTCATATTTTATATTATTTTTAATAAATAATGTATGAAAAAAAGCGAAACGCGCCACAAGTTATAGTCGATTTTCCAGTAAATAAAAAAAAGTATATTTTCTCAGCGTTTTGATGCTTTGTGGTCATGAAAATCAAAACTATTAATACATTATTACACTGAATGGCGATCTCATTCATCGCTATTCATCTTATCTTAATTAATAAAATAGTTGAAAAGAATTAACTCATTGCAATCAATTATTCAAATAGCATAACGAGATGCTATAAATAGTCATAAACCAGTCAAAGCAATGATTATTTAATCCATAAATCACATTCAAAACACAAATTGTATTTACAAATTGCAAGCAAGTATTAGTCATCGATAGTTATATTATTCATCTCTTCCTTCACGGAAGAGCAGACCATGAATTCATATAAACGAGTCTCTCCTCGAGGCTATGCGTGGCGATCCGGTTATGAGAGAATAAAAAATAAATTTAGCATTTAGTGTTTTTGAAATAATGAAAAATTCATTTATGTATTTTGATAAAACCGCAAATTGAAAACAATACTCTAATTTAGGGTAAAATCTGTTGAATACTGTACTAACAAGTCTTGGGGAATACTCTGTCTGCTCGACAGCCAGAATCATATCCAGTAAACACATTAAATATTAATAAATTTAATTTATTTTTAGCATTTTCAAGAACATCAAGTAATTATTGCGCGCAAAAAATATTATCATCATTTAGGAGAGAGAGAGAGAGAGAGGGGAGAAAATATATTTTCTTCAAAACTGGTTTATGTGTGTGCGATAATGACTAGAAATGACATCAATATTATATTCTCGCTGTTAAGAACTCTTAATGGTGTTCACTCAACGCAACTCCCATTTTCTTAAACAGTCTTCATTTCGAGTGTGTTTTTTTGTGTTTCGCGATTTTAAATATCAGAAAAAAGCACATGTTTTTTAATTGTAATTAATGGGATCATATTTGAGAGCTGACAGCCAGCCTTTTCTATTTAGTTATATATACCATGATTAATAAAGAAGAAGAAAATTAGTGACAACAACAATATTAATATAAAGTAGTTGAGGAAAAGTTAAATAAAGATTATTTTATTTAATAGAGCTCTGATCGACCAATGGTGGGCCAACGCTATCGTTTTATGCGTTTTTTCGGCGTTGAGGGCAAACCCTCCTCATATCAAAAGCAAACAAGAATTCATATTATTATTAATATATAATGTCAGAAAAATGCGAACCGCGCCACAAGTGATGGTAGACTTTCCAATAAATGGAAAATTTTTCCTCAATATTTTAATGCTTTATTTAATGAATAAAATGGTAATGAAAATCATAACTACGGTAATCCACTGAATGGCGATCCCATTGTTATTCATCTTAACTTAATTAATAAAATAGTTTTAAATGAATTAACTCTTTGCAATTAATTAATTAAATAGCATTACAACTCGTTGCTAAAAATAGACATAAAGCAGTCAAAGCATAATTACTTAATTCAATTTATTACCATCAAAAAAACTATATTAAAAATAATCACTATTATGAGCACTGACTTTGCTTTTCTTCTCTCGAGGCTAAGAAAAGCGGATATGAATTATATTCTTATTATACATATATATAGAAAGGGGAGAAAATTATATGCGAGTAGTAATACTTTGATCTCAAACTAGTGGTCGGTTTTTGATTTCCAGTTTAGAACTTCCGTGGGTATCATATCATAGCGAGACAGAGGAAATCATCGACTCATAAATCGCTCATCGCTTGAAATGAAATTATACGTGAATAAAACGTGAACAAACGTCAATAAAAAAAATGCATAGCCTTTGACTCGGATTGAGTTTTTTCTCAGATATATATGACTAAAGAATATCTCATTATATCTCTTAGTAAGCATTTATTAGGACTTTCAATCAAAATTTTTCAAACTTTCGCATTAGAAGTTAATTTATAAAGTAATATAAAATGATACTGAAATGCATAATACATTATTAATAACAGTGAATTAGGTTTGGATTAATATTTAATGAGAGAGTGACCGAGCGATGAGAACTTCGATTTTTGCTGCTCACTGAACACGCTTATCACTGATTAGTCCTAAAGTATAGCATGTGTTAAGTAATATATATTTTTTGATGCTTTCATTTGAACTTAAACCTGTTTTACGGTCAAATTCAAGAACAAACTTCAGTCTAAGCTCTCTTTTTTTGACGTTTGAATAACAAGTTTTAATCTCGACGTCGAAGCGAAGTGCATGTAAAAGAGTCAATGAGTAACTCTGCTATTTATTAAATAATTAATCTTATTTATTATTCTCGTTCGCGTTACGGCTCTTACGATCAAAATTATCAGTGTTTGGAAATTTATATTATTTGTAAATAATATATCTTAGTTAGAAAAAAATATTGACAAAAAGAAATTGTTTATCGCATTAAACCTAATAAATCAACATTTGCTCAAAATTGTTATAAATCAATATTAATCATATAACGTAAGGTTAGCGTCAAAAGTTAGAGTGTGCTCAGTTTTTCCATCGAAATAATTTCCATAAAATATAAGATATAAACACATCACACACACACCAAATGTATGAGTCTATGTTTTTTAAAATATAAGCTGGACTCGTATTTGCGAAATCGATTTGAACATCTGTACGGATTCTCATATTTATTTTTAACGATTACAATCTAATTCATTTGACACGTTTGTCCATCCGTTCCTTAATTAATATTTTGTTCGATATATTTTTTGAAAAATTATTTTTACGTTTAATTAAATAAGCCATTACTGCATGATTTTTTTTCACAAACTCGCCGCTACTGGTAATGATTTTTAATCAGATTGTATTTTGTGGAGAAAAAATTTTTTAGATTTGATAAAATGCTAATTAAATTATTTTTATCATTATTATTATTACCACTTTTTTCTCGTCGTAATTAAAATTAATTTGCTTTTTTAAAACAAGTATTTCATTATTTTAATTTCGAACTGCGCTTAAATAGAGTCGCGAAAAGAAATTTCAAACGCATCACAAGTTTTGTGTTATGCAATCAATTTTGCGTTTTTTTCACAGCTAAGGAATAAAAAAGCGTTAATCAAAACTAAACAGAAAATTTGGAGCAAAAATTCGTTATGATATATACTTTCAAATCTAGAGTTACAATATTTAAAAACAGATATTTTTTCTTAAAGAAAAACTATTTCTATCTTTTTGTAATATTAATATTACATAACAAACTTAGATATCACGCATCACTAATGCCAACAAAATATTTCAAAAAGAAAAACTTTATACCAGATTAGACTTATTTAATTGAATAGAAGCTCATTATTGTAAACACAACACTTCCTTATTTCGTTTTAAAAACACAAAATGCTATCAAAAAAAATTTTCAACTCCAAACAGATTCCATTCAAATAATTCAACGGCGAGACAATGCGATACAGAAAATTTTTTTTTACAAAATTATTTAAAAATTAAATAGTGTGCCAGAAAAGTATACGTTTGAGGCAAACTATCTATTGTGCTGCGAGTACACGAGTCGAATAATATAAGGCGTACACCACCCATGATATACAGTTATTGTCATTTGAATATAAAAAATGATTTGGCAGAGACTCTCGTTTCAGCGATAGCGCTATTGCCATACAATGCTTGACTAAACGAAGTCAATTATAAGCCCTCGACTGAGGAAATTAATAATAATGGCATCGATAATTACCGCTCTAGTCTGCGACGGATAGAGTTTCTCCTTCAGCTGCTTATACTCGGAGGGAAACTCGCGGCCAAACTGTTCCCACGCGGCGTTCGACGGCACGAAATACGTGAAGCGCTGGTCTTCGCGGCCCAGCCTTTCGTTCCAGTTCTGGTTGTCCTGAACGCCCAAATTGTAAGTGAACGACAGGTCCGGATCGGATCGCAGTTTGTCGTGAATATTCTGGAACGGCATTCCCAGCACGCGATCGATTATGTGAATGATGCCGTTCGTGGCGCCGATGTCCGCCTGAATAGCGGTCGCGTTCACGCCTCCGCCCTCCACTGTCAACCGGCGATTCTTGTCGTCGCCGACCACTCGGAAATACAGGTTTCGGTTGTCGAACGTCACGATGTCTGCTTTGGTACCGCTGCGGATGTCGTCGGTGGAGACCGACTGCGGCGCCATATGAAGGTGAAGCAGTTTCCTCAATTCGTTCGGGTTCTGCAGCAAATACGCCAACTTGTTGTCGTGCACGCCTTCGTTGAGGTTGGAAAACGCCAGATCGGTCGGCGCTAATATGGTCTTCTGGTCGAGTCGACTGATTTCGGAGCGAATTTCGGGCAAAGTGTTGATCAATCGGTTGAACGTCGAGAGTCGGCCGTTCTGTTCTTCGTCGAGAAAGTCCATTATACTGTTGTCGATAATCATCAATGGCTTTCGAATGATATGAATGACACCATTTCTGACTGGAATGTTGGCGCGAATGACTTGACTCATGACGACTCCCTTGTTATGCTTCGGATCAGTCTTGAGTGTGTTGGACTGAACGTAATACGACTCCTCGTTATTGATACGAGCGGTCCGATTGATGAGCGACAGCTCGACGTTCACGTTGCCGTCATAGGCGGACGACTGGTACGACTCTTTGCCCATCGTTCGCAAGAAGAGAACCCGATCGGGAATCACGTGTCCGCGCACCACATACTCGTCGAAAGATTTGCCCGGCTTTGACAGATCGATGGGCACGAAGAACGTGCTTTTGCCGCTCTCCTCGAACAGACTCTGCAGTCGTGTCGACTCGATCTTCGGGAAAAACTGTCCCAAATTTTCTTCGAGATTGTAGAGATTCGGATTTCTAATCACGTCGAGAGCCGACGGCGGCAGAGGTGTGCTTGGAATGTATGGATCGAGAAGCTCGTCGATTATGTAAAGCAATTGCTTCGCGCCGTCTTTGGTGGCGTAGAGTCGGTCGCTCAGAATTTTCGCGTTATTCACGAAATACTCTTTCTTGTGAAGCTGTTGGAAATAGTCGTGCGAATTGATGTGCGGCCGATCCTCTCTGACGGTCAGGTATAGCGGCGCCGCTTTCGCCAGCAGAGACGCTTGCGTTACGGGAAACAAGTCCTGTTTGAGCAGAACGCTCGCTAAACAAAATTCAAATCGTATTTTTAGTTATTGTATTTTCTTTTTGTATCAGTTTTTTTTTCTCTTTTATACAACTAAATAAATAAAATGGAAGCTTATTTCTCATGCAAACTATCGATCGAGTAATAAATGGCGTAAAACTTCTAAATTACTTTTAATATAAATAAAAGACAGACACTAATAATGGTAAAACACGCAGTTATAAGCTAACTAAACAATATCATCAAAACGATATAAAAATAGTATGAAATGGAATCGATATCGTATTCATCTAAATGTAAATGAGTTTATTGTCGGATCGGAATCAACTGAATCACAGACAACGGTCTATTAATTGGTCGATAGAAAATCTCAATGACTTATAACAGCAATCACTTTGACTGATATGAATGATAAGCTCCAATAACTTATTAATAGCGATCGTTAAACTTTGCAAAAATAAATTTCTAAGCAATGACTTGCGTATTCATATTCGCATTGCATATTCATTCGATATTATATAATATTTTTATAATTACACATTGATTTTGTATTATTTGTTTTTCATTTTTCAAATCATATTCAACGCATAAAATAGTTGAGAGGAGATTTGAAATAACTTCGTTAAGAGGATATAATTGTTAATTTGACGCGCAAACTAAGCCGAAACTCTGTTTCATCTCAAGAATTGACTGCTTTTTTTTCTTTTCTTACTCAAACATGTTTAGTGAGGCGACTGACAAAAACCTTTTGTTAATGTTTTTCTCGAAATATTACGGCGAAAAATATTTTATCCCCGAATTAAACTAACATAACAAATAATAACATATTGTAATACATTTGCAAAGTAGAAATAACTCCCTTTTATTGATGTCTGAAAAGGACTTAACTGCGAGCGTATGGATCATTAAAATATTCACATCAGCGAACTATACAGCGACGGGAAAGATATAATAATAATGGCTTTACGTTACCAGACTATGTCCTGCCCTCACTATTATTGTGATCTATGCGTTGGCAGAAATCATTGTATCGCAGTAAGAAAAAAATATATTCATTGTTAACTTCTAATTACTTTGTAATTTAATTCGAATAGATTTCAAGTATTTTTTGTTGTTTGACTTATACAAGAAAAATCATCCGTAAATGTTAAATGTTTATCTTATTCTTGACTGTTTTGAAATTCAAAGGATAAGCGATTTTGAATAACTTTATTTGAAAAAAATTTCTTTTAATATTTGTTTTAATTCAGAATTCAATTGTCTGCTGAATAATAAACATTTTACTCAAAATTAATATAAAATTCGTGAAATCAGTGATAAAATAACAAATGAGTTATATTTTACACCAAAAAATTTGTAAATTTGTAAATTTTTTTGTAATTTGTTAATTTGTGTATTTTACGAATTTTGTTTTAAATAAAATTACACAAAATTTATTTTAAATTTTTAAAATTTCAATATTGATTTAAGTCATTAAATAAATTTCAATAATTTAATGACGTGATGACTTCATTCATTCTTAAACTAAAATGAAATATACTTTTCATTTTTAAACCAAAAAGAAAAAAATTATATTTTGAAAAATATAATTTTTTTTCTCGCTTTTTAGATAAATTCAATAAAAAATGAATTTATAAAAGACTCCATTTGTCTGCTCTTTACTCTTTCATTTGGTCAATAGAGTACTACTAACATGAGAGTGGATCGTTATATAAAAAAAGAGTAACATTTGGCTGAAATTAGATTAAAAATTATAGCATTAGTATAAAACCTTATTACGCATTAAATCATTAAAATCCTTTTATAAAATGCTTTATTTTAGCGCTAAATAGCGCTTAAAAACCAAAACTATTGATTTACCGGCACTATATTTTATGTATTAATTTTAGTTTTAAAACATTATGGTTTCAAAGATAGGTTTTATATAACAAAAAAATTTTGCTATAAATTGAATAAATTGAATGAATGATTGACGATAATGTCCACAAAATACTGCCACACTTAGGCATATAATGCTCGCTCATTTTTATACCACTGACATAACAGCTGCCTTTGTTTATACCGGTATATTCAAAAACATTCACGCTTTTATCGCAAACATTTTTCCACATCAAATTCAATGCCAGCGAATTTAATTGTGTTTTCTATTAAAATTCATCAATTTTTAAATTCATATTAAAAGGGAAATACAGCTGCTTTGGCGCAGTAAAGAGATAATAAAAATTTCACATACAAAACAAACAATATTAGCTAAACTTATTAAGCAATAAAATGTTCGTTTACTCGCAAAACAAAACAAAACAAAATAAAATAAAAACTGGAAAATGGGAAAAATATTTTTATATAGCCTTCAGACTTTTATTTTAGAAAATGAATTTAAACGCTGTAAACGATACTATGCATAGTGAACAACGTTTTCGGTTATCTCAAAAAAATTAAGGCATTAAATTCGGTTAAATGTAAATTTTTCATACAAAATAACATTTTTATTAAAAATTTGATTTCGTTTACAAACATCATTAATGCATAATCATATCCATTGAGATTGTTTTGATATCTAATTTCAATTGGATTGAAATTTGTAAAATTTAGCTTATAATTAATAGTATGTAAATTTGTTAATTTATCAAAATTTCACTATTTATACAAGAATTAAATTCTGTTCGCTTACATATTTCATATTTGAATTACAATTGAAAATCAATTATTCTAAATACATTTGGGTCACTATAGATGTTTGCGAATATTATTCTATTTTAAATAATGAATATTTGTATTTAAAACAAATAATCACAGATCGTGATGATTATTGACTCAAATTTTCGAAATGTATTACGCGTTCATTTCAGAATAAAAATTACTAATTTCAGTAAACAATTTTATACATCTAATGACTAAAAAACATTAGTAATGAAAATTTCGGTCAAATTCGGTAAACATGTAAAGAAAATTAATTTTATAGATTCGGCGGTTAAACTCGGTTACTGACCGAAAGCGCTGATCTCTTCTTCACTATTAAGCAACTGTAAGCTAAACTCGTTTGAGTGTCCTCACAATTAACGAAATAAAATATTTGATAAAATATAATTCGTTTCGTTTACACCGCATGTGATATTGAATTGAGTTCTTATTTAGAACATTCACGCTTAATGTGTTTCGTAAATTCATAAACTTTTTTGGTACGCTTTACTTCAGATTAAAGTACAATTCAGATCGTGTTTGTAAAAATATAGTGAAGCATTTCGAGTGACTAATTTGAATGACTATAATACTATAAATATGTTTATGATTAATATTTAATGACTAATAATAGTCACTAAATTATCATTAAAATTTGTATTTCCTTTTGGCGTTTTTTCATTTTTATTTTATAAAGTATTTACTTTTATAATATAAGTTCGACTCAATTAGGCTCACGATATTAAAGTCATGAATAATATCTCGTTTCCATTTAGCTATCATATTAAGCGTGTAATAATTAATAATATGTCTATTTTGCAAAATATTAAAATATTGGCTATTTATGAAAACAAATAAACTTAATGTTGTGCTAAAACATTAAGTTCATGAAAAATGATGTTTAAAATATTTTTACACTAAAAATTGGCTTTAAATAATTAAAAATTGTAATTTAATTTTAAAAAAATATTTCAATAATATTCCTAAATATGATTACACGAATCCATATGCAGTCACTTACCGACGTGATAGGAGACCGACTCTTTCTTAATCTCTGCTCTGCCATGCAATTTGGTGATGGCGTTGTTGGTGGGGGCGAACACAGTGACAGAGCCGTACTCGAGCGACACTTTCACCACTTGATCTTTTTCCACCAATTTTCGGAACTGTCAAAATTGAAGCAAAAATTAATGCCATTGTGAGATACAATTTGCAACAGAAGCCAATCTCTTTCTCTCTCTCTCACACACATACTCTCGCTCTCCCATCTCTTCCTCTCCCTCTCTCTTTCACTCTCTCTCCCTCTCAACGGCACCGCTCATCCCAGCATTCAATTCATGGTCGTATTAATTTAAATCTTACGAAAAAGTAGTGATTGGAGCGCAAAACTAATGGGGCTCTGAATAAATAGGGGGTAATATTATAGTATAGTTATGCCAACTCGACTGTCGTGCTAACACGCTCTTCCATGAATACAAATCAATACAAAAATGAGACCACAATTAAAATTTGCAATACAGACAAGTTATAATAAATCTGTTAAATATTTCCAAAAATAAGTGGTATTCGAGAGGGCAATGAGACCGCCAAATGCCTGCGTTTGCGTTTGCGTGCCATTAATTTTTCAAATTAACGAAATTTTAAACTCAAAAATTAGTTATACTGTATTTCAGTATTTTCAGCCCTGCATGCGAGCCCAACAATAGAGTGGCATAACTATACTACACCCTAAATAGGGAACTATAATAAACAGTTTGAAAACGACAATACCAGTCAAAGCTTGTATACAGTAAAAAGTCCGGTGCAGTGAGTTCTCGCGGGACAACGAAAATGTGTGTTCACTACCACTCAAATGTTATGAAATGATATTATTTTATTAATATTATTATTGAAATTTTGCGCTGAGAATCAAAATTGAAAGCGTTTCGAGACGTTAAGGAAGAAACTATAATATAAATCCCGCAATTTTCTGCATTCACTTTTGAATGTTTAAACTCTTGATTAGCAAATATAATTATTTGAAACAATAAGCCATAAGTTTTTGCCTCGCCTTAAGTTTTAAACGACTCGAGTATAATATTTGATTTGTTTATTTAATTTGAAGTGTTTAACAATATAATAATAATTATAGTTGTCATTGTTATCCACCCTTTTTAATAATTTTGTGTTTTGCTAAACACAGCAATTTTCGCTTTGCTCTCATTTGAAAATATTTTACGTTTGTATTCTTGAATAACAATAAACAACAGCTAATATAAAGAAATAAAATTCAAAACTCAAACTAGAATTCAAGTTCATGTGCTAATTGTTAGGATTCGTTAACTTTCGTTCGCTCATTAAGCGTTAAGAATCCAAATAATGTCGGTTGAGATGAACGTTAAGCGTTAAGTTTTTGCAGAAGTGAAACATTAGATTTATTACAGGGACTCGTAAAATGTGTGTTCACTGTATTGAAATTCTTTACTCAATGATTAGGGCTTAAGAAATCAATTTTAGAGCGATTTTAGAGCCGTTCGCTATCAGAGTATTCACTATATATATCCTACTCTTACAGAATTTTATAGCACAGCTATATATGATTCACGCGAATCACTGTCTTATGCACACATAAAAAACACTATTTTTTAGAAAAATTAAGGTAAAAATTAGGGTAAAAGAAAGAAATGAGACACGTTTTAATTATCGGTACGACCAGAACCTGAGCGAAATAATAATTGTGCGCAAAAAAGAAATGGTAGACGAGTGAGTGTGCGGCAGACCATCGCAAGGCATCGCGAGCGCGATGGCAAGCGATGGCAACCATGTCTGCAGACCCCACCCCTCGAATGGCAGAAATGGTCGCGCTCTCGATCGACACCAGCACTGACTCACCAAACACTCACCTCTTGCAGGTCCGGATTGGTGTAGACCTCGTCGTAAATACTCCGCTCGCTCGACGCGGCCCAACACAGGCCGAGCAGAACGCACAGTACGAGCAAAGGCGAGACAGTCATGGCTTTCTTTTGGGGTAACTCTTCGTTGGAGACGAAGCGCTAAAATATGACGAGAAGCGAGAAATAGATAGAGAGAGACAAATGGAGCGCACTCTGAATGCGAATCCTATGCGAAAATCACAATCCAATGACAAGCCGTACGCGAATCGACGCACACTATAACTAATCAATAGTAGACCGCAAACTCGAAACTCGGCGAAACGATATCGAAATTATGAGTTAGAGTTGTTGGCATTTTCGCACCAATCGTTCGGATGACTGTATGAGATGGTGGTATCGTTGTTCCAACAACTGCTGCCAATGCAACACAACTGCAACACAACTGCAACACAACTGCAATGCAAACGCAACGCAAAGCCAACCACTGGTTCACTGCTTGAGCACTGCTTCCAACGCTGTGATACCTCTCACTGCACTCGCACTACACTTCGCTCAATGCTATTCTCTTCAATAGCTTCTCTCTATCGCTGCCGCTATTCTCTCGTCTAACGTCTGCAATGGTTCGTTACGTTCAATGCGTTCAATGCCACTGCACAGCGATCTCGCGGTCTTCAATGCAGTTACTGACAGACTCACAGACTGGCAGAGAGGCAGCCGTGAGAGCCAAAGGTCGTCAATAAATAAACAATATTTGAAATGACATGCCATGAAATGTCAACTATGTTTAAGGAGAATTTTTCTCCCTTATATAACGCAACTGCCCTCTCATACCCCTCCGAAACCCCTGCCATACCCTCCCCTTCCCAACTGAGAAAGAAAGGAAGATTTGTG
>JAQIYA010000422.1:0-20933 GCA_034699355.1 Microtritia minima
CATTAGATATAATATGAATTTGTAGACTTTAAATAAATTAGTATTCAGATGGCACTACATTGTCGTCATTATTATTCGCCTAATTATTGGACGTTCAAATAAACAATTATAAGCGCGAATTTTAATTTTAAAACTAAACTAAAATTTTCATGTGATTCTTATATATTTAATTATCAATCTTTTATAATATAAAGTTTTAGAAGTTTATAACGTTTTTATAATAATTATAGTAAATATTTTAGTTATTTAAGATTTTATAATTGAAAAACTATAAATTTTATTTTAATAGATTTTTTGTTATACTTATTACACGCATTTTCGTTTGGTTTAAAAAAAAATAATTGTTGATCGAAACGATGATTAAAACTCTTGTTTTTGTTTTGGAGAACTTTTTTGCTTAAGAAATAAGTTTCATTGATATTTTAAATGTTAGACTATTCTTATGTTACGCAGTGAATGACGAAAATGAAAAAATGAGAATTAAGTTGCATTTTTATTTTTCTGTTATTTGTGGATATCCGCGATCGCCAGACTTATGAACTGAAACGAAGAAAAATTCATCAAAAAATTAAGATTCGAACCGCTAATATCCGCAGATAAAGCCGCGGTTAGGTTCGACTCGAACATAATGACTCGTGTACTCTTCAAGACAACGCACGTGAAGCTCATCTTCAGTGGTGCCTTCTTTTCGTACACCACATCACTAAAGCATACACCACTTCTGGTCACGATTAGTCTTCGGCAACAGCCGAGTACATACATATTACTACTCAAACTTTGCAATATCTCATTATTTGGGAGTATTATTAATAGGCCCATACATGTATCTTTAGGCCCTTATTTTCGTATAAAAGGCATTTAAAAATCACTTAAAAGGCATCAAAAAAGGCATTTATTAGATAATATCAGATCATATAATATTATAACATCAAAATGAGTCACAACTTGTTTTAAGCGCTTAAATTTCCAGTCGGTGGTCAGAATCAGATCGATAGCATTGTATTTTACATTTCCCGTTGATATCAATGAAAAATGAATTTCCTGAAGTTGAGGATTTTACTCATTATAATTTCATTACCCATAAAAATTTATCGTAATGGAAAAACATTACTACATTCATAGAATATTCAACATTCAATATAACTGCAATGACATATTCAAACAAAGGCAGAAAAGTTTTATAGGAATTTAATTGAAAATTTGTGTTGAAAGGGATCGACAGCGTGTTTCTCGAAAAATAATTCAATGTATTTACTTAAAAATTAATTTTAATTAGAGTAATTTGTTTCAAAAAATTTTCAAGAAACTTAAAAAAATATTAAATTATTAAGGATATACACATAAAAAAAATAATTAATGGTAATTAAGGACTTTTTTGACCAAATTTGAGTGGCGATGGATTAGTACTGCCTCCAGAACTGGCTATTCTGTCGTGAGAATGTTTTTCTTTGTCGCTGTGATGCTTGTGTTTATGTTTATTCTTATGTTTATGCTTTTTCTTCTTCTTCTTCTTATCCTTGTGGACTTTTAATGAATGTCCACCTTCTTCTTTATCCTTTTTTAATTTTTTGTCAATATGTGATGATATAGAATCTGCAGAGAAAGAAGTTTGCGGCGGAATCGCATTTAAATTGATTGGCCTAATGTTAACATCTAAATTAAAATCAGTCGCACTTTGAATTTGATGTGAAACTAAATTGTCATTATTTATTGGACTGAATTCGTGCGGATCCATGATGTTTGAGATTATAGGTTGTGCGCTAACTTCTGGTATGTCTCTATTGTGATCAATTAATGCTTTAGGAATGTCATTAGTGACCTGAAAAGTCAAATCAAATTATAATACATCAAAATCAATGGTATACACACACAAACATGCAATTTTTAATGGAGAAAATTCTCCCTAAAAAAGTATAGCAAAATCAATATAATAAAAATTGACGCAAGAGTTCACATAATACCGTATGATTGGCTGAATGTTTAATTTCGATAGCACTCACATCTTCCATATTTGTCTCGTGTCCGTCATTGTCTTCCTCAACATTCATTTTAGATTCGTGACTCTATAAATGAATGTTTAAAAAAATTATAACTTGGAATTAAATTAAAATAAAAATTTACCAAAACTTCTTCAGTAACCAAAGAGCTAACAGTTGCCTTTTTTTCTTTTAAATTTAAAACAACAGAAAACTGTAAAAAAATTTTTTTTAATAATGTTATTAATGTTTACAAATAAGAAATAACAAGTTTATTTAATTTCAAATTTTAAAGATTACTAATAACAAACCTCTGGCTTTGGCAGACATGAAGGTCTTCCACGACCATACAATGCGTAGTATAAATCAACGACAGCGCAACGAATTTTTGAATCATAAAATAAAAACGTATTCATTAACCGCCACAAACGATCGACCAAATCTTCAGTGTTTAAAGGATTTTGTTGGTTTCGCGAAAATGGCGGGTTCTTAATGAAATTTTTCAAAATGAAAAGTCTGATTGAAGGGATGGGATCGTTTTCCACCAAATCTAATAAAAAATCCAAATCTTCTTTTCGGATTTCATCTTTTGTTATATCAATCAATGCTTTAAGTGCAGCTCTGCGCACATCAATAAATACACCATAAGCAGCGTATTCGCGAAAAAACAACGGATTGCTCGGTAAGTGTCCCATCTTTTGTAAATGCCTGATCACTTTAAGACAGCTAACAGTCACAGTATGCTTATAACATGGTAAGAGTTTATCTAGATTAAAATATCTTGTAATTTCTTCCAAAATACATTTAGAATCTGAAGATAAAGAATCTGTAGTTATTTGTTGCTGTCCTGTAGCGTCTATAACTGGCGCCACAACTGGAGTGACAGTTTCCCCCAATGAGTTAATCAGTGAAGCCCTATAATAATTATCTGAAAATTTATTCTTGCTGTTGTCATTATATTTGAATAAATCAAATAAAAATCTTAGAACTTCTTGGGGACAAATTCCATGAATATTTCTTAGGCCAGCCATTGCGTATGGCATTGCTTTTTGAATGAAATAATGTTGAAATTTTGAAAAATTATTTAATTTAATGATGTGAGGGCAGGAGTGAGAACCGAAAAGTTTACGAAAAATGCTTAACATAGCAGGAGGACCTGTCCATGAAGGAGCCATTTGATTGGCTACCTTTCGAAGACATAGTGTAGCCGCACATCTCACTCTGTAAAAGCACTGCTCATTATTAATCGTATCCGTTAATGCATTGCGAGTTTGAAGTGAAGGAAATTTTTCTAAATATTCAATAGCATATATCTGAGCGGTTACGTCGCGCTCGAAGCGTAGTTGATATTGCCATTGATAGTCCGGTTGTTCAAACACTACTTCGCGAAGTAAATGCATTTCGGGATCAATGCGTATCCAAAGAACTGGTGAATCTTGACTGATCATTACATTTCATTTTAATCTTAAACATCATTAAAATAATTTATCAAAAAACTTACTCCATTGTGCTTAAATCCATGTCCACCTCCTCTCCAGTACATAATGGAATTTTTTTCTTTTTGTTACGTCTGCTCTTTGAATGACATGTTATATCATGCTTTACTGCATTTTCCTCGATTTGCAGAGTATGCTTGAATGTACCGTCCAATTCTTGAATGGTTACCACGAGTGGTCCCTTAAAAAGTTAATAAATAATTAACATTTTTATAGATCAATTTAATTTAAAGCACACTCACTACATATCGTTTAATACCAGTTAAAGTTGTTTCGATTTGTTTAATTTCAAGTTCGACTGTATTTCTTTTTCGGTTGAAAACAAAGCTTCCGTGAAATTTTGGGTGACCTCCATGATAGACCCACTGATCAAGAAATGTCGCAATATCTTTACCCGTCACTGTATATATAGCTTTGGCAAAACTATTAGTTGACACTAAAACATTATACCAAAGATTTGCAGTAAATTTCTGTTGAGCGCCATTAATGGCTAACGAAAGAAGTTTATTAAAAACTTGTAAAAGCAATTCTCTTCCTAATCGATTCTCTAGCATTCTTATAATTAAATGGCTTTTCTTTTTATGGACTTTATCATAGAGGGGTGATATAGTATGCAAATGACAAATGGGAAAATAAAAAGAATTGGTTTCGCTCTGATTTTGATTGGAAGCGTCTAATATGACAGCTCGAAATTGGTGTTCATAGTCGATGACGTCTCGCATTTGTTTGTATAACTCAAATCGATACTCATTATTCCCAAATGCTTTCTTGTAGTATTGGGACGCGAGAAACGCTGAAATACCTCTCGTCAACCAGGCGTCAGACCACGACTGCATTGTTATGAAACAACCAAAGAATTGTTCCGCTATTGCGTGCGATAAAATTCGACGAGACATATATGTTTGATCGATAATATGTCGAGAATGTAAAAGATTTGTCGATAATATAGTCATAGTGGCAAATGGTTGACCACTTTCATAGGCTTCGTCAACAAATACTTGTTTGTAACACGAATAGGGATAACGACTAGACAACAGTTCTTCATAAAATTCAAAAGCCTCGTGTAAAAAACTACACGTATCTCTAAGAAGGGGAAGCAAATGAGGCAAACAGAAGTGCGTCACTTCATGCATGAAAGGGTCGACCATTAACTCGAACGGCCCGACAGCGAGAGCAATGTTTGGCGCACTGGTTGGGGTCGAAAGATGATAGTGAAACGTTTTACTTCGCATGTCTTGCGAGTAAACAGTCTCTAAGAGATCGCCGCACGAGACGGCAATCATGGACGAGTCGACAGTGAACTCTAACCTCCACGTGCACGGCTCGGCGTACGAGTCGATGCACGGAAACCAGAGTCGCGACGAGTTCTCGTGTCTGTACGTAAACATATGAGCGCCGCGTTCGGCAAACGTTCCCTCCGTTTCGGGAATAACAAACTGAATGCCTCCCAACGGCTTCTCCAATGAAAACTCAACATTGATTCGCATAGTCTTGCGCTCGGCTATCAAAGCGTTCATTTCAGCCGTTTGTGGCATTTGGACGATCAGCTCTCCATTGTTGCGGTCCGCGTCCACCGAATTGACGGCTGATAAATGGCAACTGAAATAGTTGTCCAAATTTCTCTGTTTAGTGTCGAACTGAGATATTTCTTGAGTCGGATCGGCGTAAGTGAACGTGCATTCAATATCATTGATAAGCACGCGATAAATGCGACACTGTTTG
Organism: Microtritia minima; assembly: GCA_034699355.1. NCBI lineage: Eukaryota > Metazoa > Arthropoda > Arachnida > Sarcoptiformes > Euphthiracaridae > Microtritia > Microtritia minima. The sequence goes on from JAQIYA010000422.1 coordinate 5,195, forward strand.
CAGTTTAACTTAATTTTCTTCAACTCATCCTTTTGTGCGATTACGTGCATCTCAACCAAACCCTTCATTCACAACAAGTCATGTAATTCTCGCCATTCAATACTCAATTACTTACCATATAAGACTGTTTGTGGAAATTGATGTTTGTTATGCATAGGTTTTGGTGACACCTGAAAGTAATGCTATCGTAAGTGATGCTCATTCAAGTGACCACACATTCAATATCACACACACAATATCACACTTACAGCTTAATATTGCGCGTGTGGTCCGACTTATTGTCTCTTTTATTCATTATGTATGTCTTATTGTTATTCACCGCAAACCAGCGACACAACGCTCGCGAACAGCGTCTCAATAGCTCTCAAACGTTAATTTTGGCGTTTGAATCGTTCGTATTTACAAACAATTCTAAACAATTTGAATCTTACATAAGAGATGTCGCCTCAATGAATGGCTTCATTTGAATGGCGCACAAATCAATGTATTTGAGATGTCTGTCCGTTTGTGTCAGTCCTTCTGTCGGACTATTATAGTTCCTTCTTCTATCAGTTCTAATCTAATAGTTTATTTTCTTAAGCAAATGTGAACAAACATTTTAATTGAAATATTTTGCAAAATATTGTAAATTAGTCTTTCTAATCTCAAATAATAAGAACCGGGAAAATGTTTTAAATAATAAAAACCGGGAAAAATTCGAAATAAAAAACCAGTTAAAAATAACATATTAACGTTTAATTAAAGTTTGTAACCATTTCCCCGAAGTTTAGGATTATATTTTAAAAGTAGGTATTAATGAGAATAAAACAATTATCTATACTTACAAGAAAAAGACTTGACGCTGAAATATTTAAGTTTAAATCATAATTTAAATTTAATTGCATTTAAGTATTCAAAATCAACAACTTTATAAAATTAAATAAAAAATATTGCAACAAATTTCAGTTTATGTGTAATAATAATCATTTATTGAATAAAATGTCATATCAATTCTCTCTTTAACGAATAAAATTTTTAACAAAAAAATATTAATTGTTATAACAATAATAATTATTGTTAGCTTAAATATATATTTATATATTTGTATATACAAGTAACATATTTGTCGAATTGTTTGCTTAGTGAATAGTTTGCATTTATGTGAATAACTTCTTAGTAAATATGTATATATATATTATATATATTATAAATTATTTAAAATTTCATGATACTAATAAAATTATCATACTTATAACACTCTGCCCTTTGTCGTAAAATATTAATTATTATAATATCAAATAACTTAATAGATTTTATAAATTTCTATAGTTGTGTCAATACTTGTGTTAAACAATTAATTCACTTGTCTTTAATAAAATGAATAAATTTAGCGAAAAAGTGTTTTGAGGCACATTTGGATTTTAAATTAAAAGGAATGTCAATCAGTTATATTATTGTATATCGATGTAAATAAACTTAATTTAATTATAAGTTACATTGCTATTAATATAATCTGTGAGCTAAATTATTAACAATCGTATTAATTCTCTCATTAACAACAAATAATTTTATCATTTATCACAAATACTTCAATTTGACATAAGAATAAATTAGATAATTTATGAGGCACTTAACTATTTGATGAAAGTTTGCTCAATCAATCACAACACAAATAAACTTTTGGCAAATGTATATTTATATTCTAATATTATACTAATGAAAATAAAATAAAGAGAAAAGTCTGTATTAAACCTGAGTATAATATTAAATATTCTGATTAAAGAATTTCGTTTAGCACCTCATAAAATATAATTGATGACAATTGAATAAGACTATAAAGCAGGCAATTTAATCGATCACAATTGTTTGCAATCTTTGTCGCTTGGATTGCACTGAATTTGCATTACTCTCACAGTTTGTATTTGAACATGAATTATTATTATTATTATCAGTAATAGTAGAATCATTATTGTTAATGTTATCAAACATAAATTCATTGATGATCTCACAGCTATCATCTCTGGTTCTCTTAGTGGACTTACAACTATTTGGTTCAAAGGGTAACGCCTCGTCCAAAAGCGAAATACAAGAACTCGATTGCTGTGGATTATCGAAAAAGAGATTATGACTTAGTAGGAGTTGTGCTTCCGTAGAATCACTAATACTTGGCAGGGCTGACAAATATGCCGATACTTTCGATTCGCAATAATTAAATACTGAATCGTTTGGATCACTTGGTGGTCTAAGGCTAGTCGGTGTAGTTAATGATGAAGCTCTGTGATGAGATGCGGACGAACCTGAAGAACTCGCGTTACTCCCAAATATGGAACCATTGCTACTATTGCTGCAACTGCTACTTCGAGCGTCAGTTGAACTCTTCTTCAATTTTCTTCGCTGAGCCAGTGGTGCAGCGGAAACATCTAAGAGACGAAACCCTTCTAGTCTTGCCATATGAAACGCGTCAAAAGTTGCTTTTAATGCTGTTTCGGTCGCCTTTGTCGATGTTGAATGACTACTCAAAATATCGGGTGTCATTAGTGGAGTACTAGAATATCCACCCTTAATCTGTCCCAAAACCCATGGATGAACCATTAATTCAGACATAGTAAGCCTCTGCTTAGGATCAACTGTAAGCAAGCCTTTGATAACGCTTTTTGCCTGTTGAGAGACGAGTTCCCATTGCGGTGCGGCAAACGAAAACTCTCCCTCACGAATTCGTTGCATTATTGCAGCAGCACTTGCTTCCCGACTATATGATTGAAATGGTACGCGTCCGGAAAGCATAGTAAACAATATTACCCCAAGACTCCAGAGCTATTAATTGATTTGTTTAAATAATTAATTAATTTGTTTTAATATTATTCAATTAAATTTTGATATAATTCCTACATCGCAACTGGCGTCATATCCGGAGTCCGAGTTGGAATGCAATCCTCCAGAAAGAGCTTGTTTAAGAACTTCAGGTGCGGCATAATTGAGAGTAAAACATGGAGTTTTCATCGATTGATTGTCTGCCGGTCGATAACGAGCAAATCCGAAATCTACGACTTTAACTTCACTCGAAGGTGAATCATTCGCAAATAGGAGATTCTGTATATCAATTAACAATAAGTAAAAAATTATATACAATAAAAACTTTAATAATATTAAATTATTCAAAGAAAAACTTGATTTATAGTGATAACATAACATAAGATTATTAGTAAGATCTAACCTCAGGTTTTAGGTCCCGATGTACGATGCCTTTGGAATGCATGAAAGCTACAGCTGAAGCCAAGCCCCGAAAAATATGTCCGGCCTCTATTTCGGTAAATTTAGCCTTTCTTCTAATTCTGTCAAGCAATTCGCCTCCTTTTAAAAGCTCGAGAACGATATATGTGTGTATTTCGTCGTGATATACTTCCATCAAGTCAACGATGTTAGAATGACCCTGACATGAGCGCAATAGTTGTATTTCCCTCGATGTATCGATCTTTCTGCTAACAATTTTGACGGCGTACTCAATCCCAGTCTTTTTATGGACACACTTTCTACATACAGAAAAGCTGCCATCACCTAAAATCCCAGTATTTATTTTTAAATCATAATTTTGAAAGAATGTCGAGTTTCGAAATTTTAACGCTAGTAACTGAGAAATATCTCTATCATCCACATGTGAACTTAAAAAATCTTTATAACTATTGCCACCGCAGCTGTTATTAACATTCGTACTATTATTGCAAAGCATTGATTGTCTGTTGTGATGATTTGTAATGTCACATAAAAAAATATCATCACTTATCACATTTTCACTGAACAAAACTGATGGCGCGACATATGAATATCCTTTAAAAATCTTTTCATCGTTAGGAGGAGTAACAGCTGGAGAATCTGCCGGAATCATAGAAGTAAACTCTTCAGCAAAATTGCTGACATCAAGTTCTCCATTGATCTTTGGCACAAACGGAGCGGTTACACGTCTATTGGCTAAATCGTCCCAATTTAAACTTTTAAAAAAGGGGTGTCTTTTAATATCTACTGCGTCGTCACGTCCACCACCCAAACGCTTTCGCGGATCTTTTACTAACATATGTCTAATAAAATCTTGAACTTCGTAAGACAAATGTTCAGGAATTGGTGGATGACTTTTCAGAATTCTTCTGGATATTTCCTGTTGTGTATTTTTTTCACCCTCAACAGTGAAAGGTGAGGCACCGGTCAACAGTTCATAAGTTAAAACACCAACACTCCACCAATCGACTGAATGGTTAAAAGTTAAAACAATATAATTGAATATCTAATTTTATATATAAAATTAAATAATACAATGTATAAATAAACGAACCACTAAAGTCATGACCAGTAGACCCTCCTCTGACAACTTCAGGCGCCATATATTCAATTGTACCACAAAAGGAATAAGTTCGAAGATCCTGTGCAAAAACAAATGTTTGCTGTTATTAATTATTCATATAAAAATAGTCGAGATTGTTGTCACCGTTTCGTGTGGCAAGAATTCCTTGCTTAAACCAAAATCAGTCAAAACAATATGACCTTCAGAATCCAACAAAATATTTTCAAGCTTTATGTCGCGATAAATTATGCCGAGCTATCATCATAATAAACAACATGCATCACCAAAATGTATTTCCAAAATTAATTATAATCATATACTTTGTGCAGGTGTTCCAAAGCTAATATAATTTCGCCGACATATATCCTTACTTCGTCTTCATTGAAGTGATCGCGTTGATATAAATGAGTGAATAATTCACCCCCACTTACGTAATCTGCATATTCATTTCGATTTTATTTTATTTAATTGATTTAATTAATTTTAGGCTAATGTTTATTTATTTATCATAAAACTTTTAAAAAAGTTTATTTAGAAAATAATTTGTTCCAAATATTTGCAAAATTCTATTTTCTAAAACTGCAATATAATCGGATATTATCACTCAAAGAATGTGACATCGTTTAAATTGCGGTTTAACCTCATTTACGTTTACTTTTTATAGTTCGCTCGTTTGTCAATTTTTATTTATTTTAAATTTATTTTTTATTTTTTAGTTTCACAACTAATATAGGTAAACAAAAATCTATATCTGTATTATTCGTTATTCCTTATTATTTTATCATATTCTGAATGAAAATTAAATCGATATATTTTAATTCTTAAGAAACATTATAGGAACTATAAAGAAGTTATATCGAAATTTTACATTTTTAATTTAACACTAATAAACCATAATATCTAAATAGCATACTAGAGATTAGAATAATTTAAAATTAAGCCTTAAAAGCGTTGGAATTAATGTTTTAGAAATTTAAATAAAAGAAATTATAATTGCGCCTAATTTTTAATATAATTATATTGCAAGTAAAAGCACTATTAAATTGTTTTACTAATGAGAATTACTAATATGGCATATAATATGGGCAGCAAAGAACAATTATATTGTGGGAGATTTCTTACCCAAAATGAGATGCAATTTAGTGACTGTTTGAAATGCATAATGAAGGGTAACGAGAAAAGGCGATTGTCTTATAGACTCAAGAACTTGTCTCTCCGTTTTTGTATGCTCTAAAGTCTTCTGTTTTTGTAGGATTGAAGCTTTTTTCAGCACTTTCATAGCATATAACTTTCCATTGTCCTGTCCTCCAACTTTTCTTACAAGAAAAACCTAATCATGAAGTAAATTATATTTAAAATTGACACTAAAATACATGATATATGTTTAATAAAATATTCGCTATACCTTGCCATAAGCTCCAGTGCCGAGTACTTTAAGAAGTTCAAAGTTGGACATATCAACCTTTCCTCTTCCGCTCAGATTTACTACAAAAGGAAATGTGTGTGAAAAAGAGATAACTTGAAAATGAATAAATAAATATGATTATAAAAAAGATTTTAAATTAATAGGAATAATGCTTAACATATAATTAGAAAAAATCTAAGAGAATCTTCACGAGAATATGCAATGATTTTCATTGTTGCATAATTATTCGATTTAATTATATTTAATTAATTATTCGATTTATACTTTACCCATTCCTTTATTTAATTTTGGACACAATATATTCTGTAAGACAATGGGAACAATTGAAAGACAGGTTATTGAAGATATAATTGTGCAAAACTATAAAAATAGTTTTGTCAAATCTTTGACTGTCCAGTGAGTACTACACAGTCAGTGATTACATTATGTCCACACTCTATGCGATACTTGAGAGCTTTAACCAGAAAAAGTTATCAAAGTTTAAGTCCAAAATTGATTCTCCTTTAACAGTATTGAAACCAGAATTAGTCCAAAAAGTCTAACAAAATTCTTTTAACACAAATCCATTGGCAAAAAAAGCAAAATTAAGTTAACATTTGGTGATCTTAATTAAGCACAGATTAAATTTTAAGATAAACAAATGTATTTTTGTCTTTAATATCCACTCAATGATATCTTTAACCATATTATTTATGTTGATTGAGAACAATATAAATTAAAATATTAATTTTTTCAAAATACAACATAACAATGAATTTTTGATGTCTTCAATTGTCAGACACTTACTGTTTCGATCACTTTGCAGTGTTCGTTATCAATGGCTTATTGAGGAATACTGAATACAGCTTAAGACGTGCACATTTTAGAGGCAGCGCTTCAAACTTACCCAACTTTGAAAGTTGAGAAGTTTACAAATAAACATAGACTTTTAGAATTTCGTGTCACCGCTCAAAATAATGTTGTAATTTGAAAAATATTAATATTTTAATGTAAAATGTAGAGCAAAAACTTATTATCAATGAGTTTACAATAAATCTCTTAATAAAATTATTATTATTGACAACAAATACAATATTATAGCAGATCCAGAGGGAGAATCTTTTAAACTGTTTTTTTCTTCAATAAATAATATAAAGCTTTGTCTTATTTACCAGAGTGTGCTTAAATATTATAAGAAATACGCTCAGAAATTAGTGAAACCATGGAAAAAAACGTTTGCAAATGGATTGATGAAGAATATGAGAAAATCACTTTCGACTAATTGGTTGCAAAGTTGTCTTCGAACCAATAAACACAACATTATATTTAATAATATAGTGGTTATGCTTACTTTCAATTTTCATTGATATCCATTGTAAACATTGAAAATAAACTCAATTTTACTTTATTATTATTATCTAATATCTAATAAGTATATTATTATTTATCTTTAAATTTAATCTATGCTTAATTAAGATCACAAAATGATAACTTAATTTCGCTTCTTTTGCCAATAGATTTGTATTAAAAGGATTTCTAATAACTTGTGTTAAGCATTATGATTATAATGTAATCAAAAATTTCGATAACGAACTGAATTAGAAATTCTGTTTAAGAATGGAATAGTAATGGAAGTGAATTAACAAAATTGAACGCAACCAAGAGTTGAGGCGAGCATGCATTGTGAACATACTGTATGTCGCGATTTAGGACGCCATACGATATGCGATTATTTATATAATTAAAAACAGGTATTCGCCACATAATGATTTAAATAAGTTAAAGCCATTACAAGGAAACTCTAATGTAATACTGGAATGCAAAACAAAGCATAAGACATATTCAAGGACTTGAAACGAGTAATTAATTGATAGAAATGCGAGCAAAATTGATTAAACAATATATATAGTAAAAGAGTGCCATTCAAATGCCATTTACAGACATTTACAGACATTCGCAAGCATTCACAGACACTCGATTGGCTCTCATATTGATTAGTATTAGTATTAGTATTAACAAAATGAAACCTTCGTGCAGCTCATGAGTGACGACGAACGTGTCTTCGCTGTCCTCGTACTTGTCGTCGCCGCAGAGCTCGTCCACCACCACGTCGTCATCGGATGACAATTGAAAGCGCTTGTTGTGAGCGATACTAATACCAGAAGTTGACGGCTTATCCATTTGTTGTTTAGTTAATCACATTTGTGTCCATCAATTCATAATCAATACAAACATATCAAAAATATAACAATCTCTTAAATAAATACATATCCAACCGATAGGCGACTAAAAAATCAAATATCATAACATGAAAACATTAAAACGTTAATATATTGACAATACATAACAATTTGAAGTACAGTTTGGCCTTCTTTGCCCTCAATAAACAAAATAAACGTTGCATTTGCAGTATTGCAACGTTTATTGAGAACAGGCTTAGGCTCACCAACTGTACCACTACTCTGTACCACAACTCTGGCACACACTGTGCCACTCACTCACCTCTCACTCACCTCTCACTCACCTCTCACTCTCCAAACATCAAATCACATCAAATCACTGCTCACTCATCAAAATGGACACTTTTTCAATGTTTTAAATGTTTAATAATTTATTGTTTAAAACCATATTTATTTGAAATCTAACCGAAATTAAATGAATTAAATTTAGTACAATATAAATTAAATTATTTTATTTTTAACACAAAATTCTTTTGTTAAAACAATGATTAATCTTTTGCTAAAATGATATAAATTGGTAAACTCTTTCATCGAAAGCATTATCTGTTGATATTTCCATAAATGGTACATTAATTTTGGTTAAATTTATCATTTTATGTTAAAACAAAATTATGGAATATTTCAATAGTGCTTTAAAATTCATTTTCAGTTAAACAAATTTCGTCAAATATTGAATCTTTATCTTAATCAAAGTTTAATAAATCATGTTTATTTAAAAATTCTTCATTATTTAAAATTTAACTTAAATTAAGTTAAGCAATAGATTAAATGTAGTATTTATGAAATCAAAATGGGTTTTCAATAATAAATAACTTTTTATACTTTTTGAAGAATTTTAAATAAAATTGTTTATATCATACCTTTATTTATATAAATTTTCTGCATAAGATTTTTAGCTTATATTTATTTATTTATATTTATGTTTTTAAATCATATTTTTTGAATTTTTAATTCCATTTTTTTGCTATTATTTCAGTTATTTAATTTTCTTTCTTACTTAAGCTAAATTATAAATGCTATATTTCGAATAAAATTACAAAATTACAGCATAAAAGCTTTGCTGCTTTTATTTGAATTAATTGCTTTAATTACAATTTAACTATACTACATAAAAAACTAAAGTCTCTAACTTATCATTTTAAAGTTTGAAAATGCTGGACACACGTAATCGAGGAATAGTGGTGGCGAGTGGACAGAGGAGTGAGCGTTTGGTCACCTTAGTTGGTCACGGTTGTGTCACTATATGCAGCAGTGCATACAGTGACACACATGTGAGCTGAGCTGAGCTGAGCTGCACCGCAAAAGTTCAATACACTTGTTTGCGAGTTTGTTTAACTTCAGTTTATTTCGTTGGACACTGATTTATAAAAAATATATACTTTTCTTTAGATTCACAACGATTACGATTACCGTTCGGTTAAATATTGTAACGTTTCGGAGGCTATTCAGCTCTCCTTCAGTTTTTTCAAATGACTGACAAATGCCTGAAATATTTAGGCGATTGTGATAATATAATTGTTTTGGTGCACACTATACAAACACAATTTACTTGCGAGTGTATTGTGTGCACTAAAACACTATACATTTTTAAATACTTTTTATAATTCAAGTAATATGATTGTAATAGATTTTATTGTATTCAATCTGTATTATAATAACTGAAAAAAACAATTATTATTTAATACAAGAAATGTGAATTTATTGTCATTTCTTTTAATATTATAAGTTTAAACGAATGCCTAAGTTGTATAATTGCATTTAAAAATTAGAAACACAAGTGGGATTTTTTAATGTTTACGAAGCGAATAGATTATGTATAATATAAAATTTACCATCAAATAAATTTAATAAACAACCTTTTTTATCAACCATTTTAAGCTCTAAATATATCTATTTGTTAATGTAAGTCCTGCGTAATTACCATTTTGTTAAGCATTCAATTAACTATATATTAACTGATTATTAAGTTTGTTATTCGACAGATTGAATTCATTTGAATATATTTATTTATGCCATTTCAAACATTTCCATATTAACTTTTTTAAACACTGGGCTGAAATTGAAATATTAAATACTTATTGCTAAAAAGTTTTAATAGCTTTTACTTATTTTGCACTTTCAATTAATTGATTTTTTAAAATTGTATTTGATTATTATTAAGTTAGTGCTTATAAAATAATATATTTTGAATGGATTATTCATGAATGGTAAATATTAATGAATAGAGAGAATAATAGTATGTTTATTAAGAAGGGCGGCGAAGATCCGGTATGAAGAACCCTGTATGTAACCCCATCTGAGAATCTGGTCCAAACCTATATGTTATTATAGCCCATGACTAGATGAATAATTTTGATTATGGGGTCAAAGTTATAGGATGTGACCTTTGACCTCTAGACAAAAAAGTCTAAAAGATTTTATAAATTAATATCTCTGAAACTTGAAGGCTGAATGGAACCAAATTTGGCATAATATGTAAGGTTAATAAGTAAATTTACTACATTTTGCATATATTTTTTGGTCATTAATAAATAATAAAGAGGTTATGAAGTAATTTTTCAATATAGCGCCTCAAAATTGGTTTCCAAAAAATGGCAAAAAATAAATCCATACTTTGTCGAGATTATGATAAAAAATAAATGAGCGCCAATTTTGGGTGACATATTGAAAAAAAGTGGAGATTAGAGCGCCAAAGAAGTTGGGGGTTTTGAACTTAGTTTCGAGTTTCTCGTGTCAATACAGGATGTTCTCCGCTCTCATTTAAATTCGTTTTTCAATAAAGTAAAAAAAATAAAAATGGAACGAAACAACAAAATCAAACTTTTAATCAGTATAAACAAGTTTATAAACTAATAGACGAAACTTTTCTAATAAAAAAAATCAATATATATATATCATATTATTTTGATATTTTCATTTTCGAAATAAATAATTTTTGAAACATTTTTCATTACAAAAAGTGAGCCCTTCATAATTAACTTTCAATTATCATTAGACAAAATTCATTCAAAACTTTATATTTTAATTATCAAATAATTTAATTGAGTAAATCATATAAATATTCATCATAAGACTGATGTCTTATAATAATTGAGTGGTAAGTGTTGACAAAATCAAGTAAATTATTCGAAGTTTTCACCACAAACAAACTCTCGTCTCCAAGAAATAAGCACTTTTCTTATTTAAAATTGATTTGAGTTTGTTGTGAAAATCGTTCACGTTATCATACATACATGAATATATAACCAATACCTCATACTTTAAATTAAATGCAAATACAAATACAAATGACAATACAATGTTAAATGTGTTTCAAACATTTTTACAAACTTTATCAGAGTATGTTAATAGGTATGCACTAATAATTCAGTGCCTCTAAGTTTGCAGCGTATTCACTAAAATGTGAGAATTTGCTTTTTGGAACCTGAGGTCCAAAATCTTTTTTTAGTGCACGCAATAAAAAAACTTTATATGGTCTACTATTTTATCACATTTAGTCGTAGATTTTTCAAATTGTATTTTAATTTGTTAATGTTATTTGAATGACGCGTTAAGAGCATTATTATGAAAGAGCAAATGTTTCAATTTTAGAAATTTTGAATTAATAAATGTACAGCACTGTACGTAAGCTTGTAATTTATAATAGTGATGAAATAAAGTTATCAACAGATAGTAATCGCGCATACTTTATAAATTACAAATACTACTCTATATATCAATAGTATCTAACAGTACAACACAATGCTTAATAAACATTAACACGCAATAAAATTCAATTTGAATACAAAGATATAATTAAATGATGAAATCAAAATGAAGTGCGTTTATTAAATTATTTTCTTGGAGTGTGATACTCTTCGATACATAAATGGCAACTCCACGAGCCTTCGGGAGGCTCTGAGAGGGGAGGATTCAGACAATACATGTGATATCCACGATCGCAGTCATCGCAAAATAATAGTTGATCCTAAAAAGTTCAAATAAAGGATAACAGATTATAAATGATGCGATAAGAATATTTAATACGTCATTATCCGATGTGCCACAAAGTCCGCATGATTTGCATTCAATGCATTGCCAGCGATATTTCTTCACAGAAATAACCATATTTGGCGTGAACTGCAAACATGTTGGATGAGCAGAACGGCCACAATCAGAACACGAAACTAATTCTTCTGCAGATCTAGTTTTCTTATTTTCCGCGGAATCACCCAAACAGAAGTCGCAATACATGCTGGGAGACGCCAATGGCTTGCCAGATGCGCTTTTCTGCCCTAATGCCATGGTTGGATAATTATATTTTCAAATTTTAACAATTCAAGTATTATTTGGTCATAAGGTTGTCAACACTATCAACTTAATAGTTGAATACAGTAATAAATGTTTCTCAGTAGTGATTTTCACAGATTAAGGACTTTTAAAAAATAGAACCTAAACTTATTTGGGAAAAATTATTTATAGTTCATTGTAAATATTGTCTAAAATAGATACCGAGACTCGATTTTTTGTCAGAATCTGGAGTCTCAGAGTTTCAGTCTTTATATTTTATTAGAGTCTAAGCCCGAGATTATTAAATAATCAGAGTCTCTTTTTTGTTTATTTTAAACTTAATTTTAAATTTCAAATATAAACGCTAATAAAATTTCTATAATTTAATAATTCAAATGTAATTCTTAAAATACATTATAAAAAATTTATTTACAATACAATACTGTGAGAGACACCGAGACTCTATAGTTGGAGAGTCTGAGACTCTATACTCCTAAAATTTAATGTCCAAGTCTGCGACTTTATCTTTAAAAACTAATTCTAAATATAGATCGAATCTGTATATTGAGATTTAAAAGTATTCATACTTTTCATGAAAAATATATAACTAGAGTAAAGCATATACAGTATAATCTCGATTTTGACAACTTCGATATCGGCAACCCTTGATTTTAGCAATAGGTTGCTAATGTCTCAACGCTATACTTGCAATGTTAAATATGCAAGTATAGCGATATCTTATTCCAACAAACAGTAAATAAAATTTTTAAATTTATATCAAAACATACTACAAGGTGGGACTTTATAAAAAACAAAGCGAAACGAACGTTATATAATCCATAATTTATATATTATAAATTGATAATATAATAAACAAAATTTGTATCAAATTTGTAGCAATTAAATCTGATAAATTTGTTAATGCAAGTCCATCGCAATTAAAATTTCGTTCAGTCGATCAATTTGCTGTCTATTAAATTCATTTAAATATCTTTTAAACATTTGATACATTTTACGAATACAAATTCTTTACTATAGCAGGAAACGCTATTTCAAACTTTTAAACCCTCAAACATTAACATTTTCCTCCATTAGGTTAAAATAATTCAAGTTTATTTTTTGATGAAAATAACTTTTAATTTAGTAAACAGATAGATTGCTTTTAGCCATTTTGCACTTTCAAATTGGCTTTCATAAATTATAAATCAACTATAAATGATAAAATATTTACACTAAATGTATGTAACGGTAATTGCTAGTCATTGTTTTAAAAAAGTAATTTTAAATGTAAAATATTCTTTATATAATATAAGTTATAAAATAATATAAATTATAGATTTTTCTCAAATACAGAATAGTTATCATTTTAGAATAAGTTTATAAGTTTAAACTTAAAATTTGTGTTTAAAAAACTTTAAAAACAAAACAAAAAGAAAAATTTTTATCAAAAAAAACTACAAAAAAAACTTTGCCAAAACGATAAACGGATCGATTTCCATCTCTATTTCATAGTCTGGAAAACTCAGACATTAATATAATTATTATATTTCATACCTGAAAATCCTAAGTTAATGTAAGCATTGTCTGAAATGAAAAATAATGAAAAATGGAAAGCATGCAAAGGATTACACAATTGCATATAATTGAATTTAACAGCAAATTTTGCGATAAATGAATTTTTAAAAAATAAATACTAACATACCTTCATTTTCATCAGCATTTGATGGTTTAATCGGTGGAATAATAGTGTTAGAATGTTGAGGCGCGTGCGATATGTGCTGTGGTTGTGGTGCCATATGTTGTGTCGGCATAATAGGCATTGAATGCTGAGATGCGATCGTACTTTGAGTGGGCATAGAAACGGGATTAGATTGCGTTTGATGATGCAGTTGACGGGGAGGCGTGTACGGCATGTCTTCGTCTTCGATGCCAGCTCTGCCGCTGCTATTATTCATGGCTAACGCAATGCCACTATTATTGCCATTAGAAGAATCGTTTTGATGACTGTGGGAATAATGATAGGAAAGACCAGGTCTTGTTTTATAGCGCGCACCGCAAATGTCACAACTGTATGGCTTTTCGGCGTCGGAGTACTCGATCCGCTTTCGCTTCGGCGCATCCTTTTTCTTCTTCTTCTTTCGGGTCGAATACTCCTCGTAGTCGTCGTAATCCGATTCGGGGTCGTCGAGCTCTCCCGCGTCCGGCAGATCACTGCCGTCGTCGAAGTCTCTGAGCCACGACTCTTTCGAGTCGTCGACGAACTTTTCAAAATTGTCGCCGTTGTCTGTCCTGCTGTTGGCGTCAGCACTGATAGACACCACTTCTCCTTCAGTGATTTCGTTTTCGCGATTACGTCGCGTCAGATAATTATCGTTTAGCAGATACTGACGTCTTTTCTTTCTCCATCTGCGGGCCGGATATGAATAGAGCTGTCCTGACGAGTGACCCGGCATTCGCTCCCATTTATCCATCCATATATAACTGTCACCTAATATTGAAATACGAGACAATTCAGCAAATTTGGTGTCAAATGTGATGAGAGGTGTCATAAGTGTCATACTCTGCGCGACACCCGTCTGGGCGTCAAGAAAGGGAAGTCGAAGACGCCTCTCAGTGACGAGTCTGGCGTTATATGTCGACGAGTTTTCGATGGCATCGCGATATGACTGCTCGTTGAGAATGCTGTCGATAGAGAGTTCAATCGATTCACTCATACTTATTATAGTTCAACTCTAAACCTTTTCAATTTGGAGACCACATCAGGTCTGATGTGAATATTGTCCAGCGATGACATCGCATGCATACAATTATATTAGTGATTATATGATTGCATTTAAGATGATTTGATTTGACTTCTAAACAATGCTCGCCAACTCTAAGCATATGCAACGCTAGAGGGCGTCACGTGTGATGCGTTTGGCGTCATATCTAAGTTTATGAGTTGGGGATAATCACAGTTACAATTGAGTTACATTGCAATTCATAACATACTAAAACTAATTTGTTTATCTATGAAAAATTGTAACAATTGTTTGCATCACTAATTGTGAGTCGAGATTAAATTTAGTTCATAACATCGATTGAAATATGCATTATTTTTGGTAGATTTGCTTTTAAAAACAGTTCACAACAATGATTGTTCATAACATCGATTTTACGTTACATTAAAAGATATAAAAGATAGAAATGGTTTCGGTTTTCAGAAAACAGTTCAGAACATCGATTGAACACTCTATTTGATGGCCTGCTATCGACTCAACACATCTCTATTGATGTTTCACTGCTATCATTGAACACATGTTCATCAGTTCAATACAATTATAGCTAAATTGCTTTGATTTTGTTGTGAAAATGCTTTCCTTATCCAAGTTTGTGATGAGAAGACAATTATCGAAATTGCTTTCAAAATATCGGCAAATGATTGTTAGGGAAGTGGAGAGCGAGACGAGGAGTTCATTGCAGTGGAAGTGCGAGCGAATCGACGAATACATTCGCAGAACGGGTCGCGTCTCT